>CAIGRP010129109.1:0-18770 GCA_903798385.1 Fraxinus cuspidata | reverse complement strand
CTCGCAAACTTTTAGCATACTAATTCAACAAATTTTGGTTCATCCCACCACTGTAAAAAGGAATGGGCCTAAGCCCAAAGTTCAGTGCAGACTTGCCTGCACTAGACCATATGGGGCTCCGCCACTAGTCCCGCTACTCGAATTTTGCGAGAAATGGGTTGAACACATTTTTGAGTAGATGAATTTGGTATATTTGAAAGTTGAAATTTATTTCTAGGGGAATGACAAATTAATGGATGAAGTTAGATTGAAAATCATGATTTTTTTAATAAAACGGAGAAAGTTGATGGATAAAATCACCGCTCGAGTGATAGCTTTGTGCCAAGCAAGCAGCGATGTCCTTGCTTTGAGTGCTCGAGCGGTCAAGTCGGTAGTCAGCTAGCGCCAAATGTACTTGTGCGACTTTTCGAGAATATGTTACTTTTGGGGTTGTATTTCTTCGCGTACAACTCTTCAACCCCTATATATTGGACTCGTCCTTCACGGTTTCATTCTCTTCAATCCTCTGCATTCATAGCATATCATATAACATCAAAATCCTGTCGAAATTCTGCATCAAAGCAACTTTTCATTTTTGTACAAAAGGAGTTCAAAACACTCTTTTGGTTCTCCATTTTTTGTGATTTGAAGTGCTGCCATCACAAAAAGTCAATTATCGTATCTTTGGAGACAATTGCCAAACCACCATCGGCATCTGCGTGGGGCAAAATTATCTTAAGGACAAAGAGTTCAACTCTTACTTTAATCTTCTTGCATTCATTTTTCTAATTTGTGATTGATTAAAGTTGATATATTTGCGGGGTTTAATCTTTGATTCAGTTATTGGTAAAGTGTGGTAAGTTTATATTTTATTAATCAATATAAAAAAAAAATTCACTTTATCCTTATTTACTTCTACAATCTTATGACAATTTTTTTTATATAAGGTGACATCTTTTTTTTTTTTTTAATTTTCCTTTTACTTGGTTAAAATGGAATCCATTTTCGGATTAACTTCTTCCACTCTCTCTTGAAAGATTTAGCAAGAAAGATATATTGGATAAGTTTATACTTATAAAAAATAATATGCACGTAGGCAAAGGCTATGTAAGTGATGGACTATTCAAGATGAATGTCCTCACTATTGTACCAAATAATTTAAAGAATAAAATATCTTCTTCTACTTATATTCTTGAGTCGTCTAATTTATGGAATCATAGATTAGTACATGCAAATTTTAATTTTGTACGCAAGTTAATAAATTTAAATTTATTTTCGACTATGCAATTTAATACAAATGGTAAATGTGAGGTTTGTGTAGAAGCTAAGTCAGCCAAAAACCATTTCATTCGGTTGAAAGAAATAGAAAACCTTTAGAATTAATTCATAGCGATATACGTGAATTAAAATTTATGCAAACTAAATGTGATAAAAAGTATTTCATCACTTTTATTGATGACTGTACAAGATATTTTATGTATGCTTGTTGAGAAGCAAATATGAAACTTCAGAAGTGTTTAAACATTACAAAAATGAAGTTAAAAATAAAATTGGAAAATAAATAAAGAATATTTGTAGTGAGAGAGACGAATAATATGTTTCATCGTTTGAAGAATTTTATTCAAGATTAGGTATTATTCATCAAACAACAGCACCTTATTCTCAAATGGTGTTGTCGAAACTAAAAACCGAACTTTTAAGGAGATGATGAATGTAATGTCGAAAAGTTCAGGCATACATCAAAGCTTGTGGGGAAAGAAATACTTTCAGCATATCATATTCTCAACAAAATATTACACAAAAGCAAGGTCAAAACACCTTATGAGTTGTAAAAATGTCGAAACCTTCTTACAAATAATTAAAAGTGTGGGAGTACTAAGCTAAGGTACAAATACCTAAAATCCTAAGCAAGTTAAAATTGGACCTAACTAGTTGATTGCATTTTCATTGGATATGCAAATAATAGCAATGCATATCGATTTCTAGTGTATAAAATAAAAAATACTTGATGTACATGAATGTGCTATAATTAATTCAAGAAATGCTGCTTTCTTCAAAGACATATTTCCTTGTAAAGAAAAAGAAGTAAGTTCATAAAAACAAATATATGTTACCTCAAATGAAAATCATCAAAAGGATTAAAAACAAAGGCGTAGTAAACGGGAAAATATATCTAAGACATTTGGTCTAGATTTTCTAACATATTTGTTAGAAAATGATCCTAGGACATTTACCAAGGCAATGTCTAATCCCGAATCTCCTTTTTGAAAAGAAGTTGTAAACAATGAAATCAAGTCATACTTCGAAATTGGTTGATCTTCCATCGAGAAATAAAACTTTAGGCTGCAAATGGATCTTCAAAAAGAAGTTAAAATCAGATGGATCAATTCACAAAAATATGGCTAGATTAGTAGCCAAATGATACAGAAAAAAGAAGGTCTTGACTTCTTCGATACATATTCACCTGTTACAAGGATCACATCTATTTAGAATTGATTACACTTGTAGCATTACATAATCTCGAAATACATCAAATGGATTTAAAAATGGTCTTTTTAAATTGTGAATTGAAAGAAGAAATATACATAGAACAACGTGAAGGGTTTATAGCTCCCAAAAAGGAGAAAAGTGTGTGCAAGCTTGTAAAATCATTTTATGAATTAAAACAAGCAACTAAGTAGTGATACAAAAAATTTGACAAACTATGTTGTAAAATGACTTTAAAATCAATGAATGTGACAAATGTGTCTACATTAAAAGCACACAAAATGAATTCTTATATGTATGTCTATGTGTTGATGATATGTTAATTATGAATAATAACTTGAAGGTTATTACTTCAACCAAGAAAATGTTGATAAAATATTTTGATATGAAGGATATGAGAGTTGCAAATGTCATACTAGGGATTAAGATCACTAAGATAGCAGAACGGATATCATTGTCTCAATCTCATTATAATGAGGCTATACTTAAGAAATTTAAGGCATATGATGATAACCTTATTAAAATACTAGTAGACCTAAGTCTGCATTTAGCCAAAAATACTAGTGACAAGTTAAGTAGATTTACAAGTAATCCCGAAAATGACTATTGAAAGGTATTAACAATGGTATTTAAATATTTAAGACAATGTTAATTATGAATTACATTATTCTAGACATCTCATGGTATTAGAAGGATATACAGATGAAAACTAGATATCTGACACAAAGGATTCAAAATTTACAAGTGGTTATGTTTTAACCATTGGAGGTGAAGCCGTGTCCTAGAAATCATCTAAGTAAACGTGTATAGCTCGATTCACTATACAATTTGAGTTTATTGCTGCAGATAAAACTGGTGAAGAAGCAGAATGACTTCGTAATTTTCTCAAGGATATTCTATTTTTAGAAAAGTTTGTACCTGCTATCAACATATAATGGCTATTTTAAGGGCACAAAATAGTGTATATAATGGAAAATTTTGACATATTCGTCTGAGGTATAATACCACTAAACAACTAGTTTCGAATGGTATGATCTCTATTAACTATGTTAAATCGAATGAAAATATAGCGGATCCTTTGACAAAAGGGTTACCACCTATGTAAGTGTGAAGTGAGTAAGCTTCAATGAGAATTTTAAGGCTTAAATTCTTAAAAAGTACTTATAAAATCGAGAGTTGCTCACAGCCAAATTGAACATAACCATGAGAACCAAATTTGTTAGAGAAGTTATGGTGTTGGTACAATTTTTTTGATTTACACCAACGGTTTAACAATTCAAAATATCGTGTTCACCGATTAGTCTAGTGAATTCGACTGCATTCTTCTAAGGAAGGTTCAAAGCCAAAAGTTACCTCTCTTGATGCTATACCTTACCGCTTGGACTCCTTTTAGAGTCTGCATTTCACATGCATATTGGTACTTTCTATTTATATGGGAGATTGTTGGAAAATAGTTGAAAAAAGTCAATGAAAACTTGATTTTTATCAACATTTGACTAAATATTTGGACAGGTCTTGCTATTTGAATTTTGTGAGAAATGGGTTGAACACATTCTACTCGTCGAGTAGATGAATTTGTTATATTTGGAAGTCAAAAACTAGTCTCAAATGAATGAGAAATTAATGGATGAAATTAGGTAGAAAGTTATGAATTTTTAAATAAAATAGAAAAGCCAATGGATAAAACTGTCGCTAGAGCGGCAGCTTTACGCCAATCGAACGGTTGTGTCACTGCTTTTAGCGCTCGAGCGCGAGCACCAAACGTACCTGTGCAACTTTTTGAGAATATGTTGATTATTGGGTTTATCTCTTCGTGTACAACTCTTCAACCTCTATATATTGGACCCCTCCTTCATGGTTTCATTCATTCATTCCTATACATTCATAGCATATCATATAACATCAAAACTCTGCATCAAAAACAACTTTTCATTTTCATACAAAAGGAGTTCAAAACACTATTTTGGTTCGCAGTTTCTTGTAATTTGAAATGCTACCATTACAAGAAGTCGATCGTTGTATCTTGGGAGATCTTCTTGCATTCATTCTTCTAATTTGTGTTCAATCAAAGTTGGTATATTGATTACCGGGTTTTAATCTTTGATTCGATGATTGGTAAGGTGTAGTAAGTTTATATTTTATTAATCAGTATAAAGAAATCACTTTATCCCTATTTACTTCAAAAAAAGTTGTTATCGATTTTTCCCTCAAGTGGACGAATCGTAATAAGGTAATAAAATGTTAAGTAGAGAGACTCTATGCTGATGTCCAACTTTAGGAAAACCACATAAAATACTCTCACAAGGCTTCAGCGAGATAAGTAGTAGTTCTAGTAAGCTTGGCTTTTATAGATACTTTGCCTTGTCATGCTAATAAATCATACAAGTCCCACATTGTCGCGCAATGTTGTCCCTAATTTGTAGCCTATAATACTACATACAAGAAACACAAATGTGTTCTTCCTCAGGATGTCCAGCCAAAGAATTTTATGGCATTCCACTATTAAAGATTTTCTAAAATCTCTGTCTTCTAGAGTATATAGACGGTCATCTTTAGTCCTAAAAAGTTCTTCATCTAGTTATAACTAGTGAATCTTGCCTTGTTTGCAGGATCTTCTACGAGAAGCACCCATATATGGTCTTCAGTATTTATGGCAACTTCACTCCCTAAAGGAGAGGCTACTAAAGATATGATTGCTACATTTACCATCTGATTGAGTACATTTCCATATGAATGTTTGCTCATGTACGCTTCAGCAAAAAAAAAAAAAGAACTCTGAAAGAAATAATTGCTAGCGATCCTACTAGCTCAATAGTTTCTATTATGTCATTAAGTGATTGATGTTCGTGTTATATATCTTCAGAATAAATGGAGACCCAAGTAAATAGTGATGCTATAAATTGAGAAAGTGGACTATGGCTAATAACTTCATTTCATATGCGAAAAGCACCATTCCACATCATTCAAATTTCGAATTTCAAAAGCAAATGGATGTCCTTTATTAGATCTGTCTACATAGACTCCTTTAGTTTTTCTAGCGGTTTGCCATTGAGCAGATCAATTTCTAGTTTTTTTCGTCGTTGTCAATTCACATTGTTATCTCCAAGTATCCCTTCACAAATCTCTAAAAATAGTTGGCTAGTCAAAGAAATAAACGCACATCATGCACATTCTTCAACGGTTGCCATTCCTTGAAAACCATAATTTTCTTCGGGTCCATGCAGATTTTCTTTGCTCAATGATGTGGCCTAGAACATTGATAGTTGTCTGAGCAACTAATTACTTAGATGACTTAGCATATGTAAGGTTTATTATCCTGCACTTAGTCTAGATATCTTCCTATTTAGTTCTCCATCATAGCTTTACATCTCTACCCAGATACATGGTAGTTTTCGATACTTTTCTTGCCTTGTCTTCTATAGCTGCAAAAAAGAACCGTTCCATATCAAATAGGAAGTTTTCTATTTCTTTTGCCTTACGTGACCCTCTTTAGGAGCATGATACAGTAATTTTGAGCCTTAGAGCACACTCATGTGTGGGAGATTACCCATTGCTAATCAAATGTTGCATCTGAAATCTAAACATTTCTATTTCTCCCTACCCATCAAGAATGATAGTAGCAACAACAATTATCACTGCACAAGCCATGCAGCATCATCCAAATTGATGTGTAATTCTTGAATCTTTGCCTTAGTCATCTCGACCATTTCCTCGAAGGGCTTAAAGGTTTAGCATAATTTTTCATTTTTCTCTTCTAGGATTTTAAGACACTACTTTGTAGTAAGGATTCCCTAATTATCAACCACCTTGGTGGTGTTTTACAAATTCAACTCCATTTCTTTAATATCGAGGGTTGTGAGTCGAAACTTTGATACCAATTATTTTGGGACACATTCTTGATAGTACAAAATAGATATGGTGCAGCAATAGTCTGCACCACAAGAATACCTTCCATCTATTCTTGGGTCTAGTTGCAATAAAGATGATTTAGAACCTCGAGCTAGAAAAATGATGGAGAAGCTTATTAAAGAACTAAATGGCAAATGCATTGAAAATTGCTTGTTCATTGTTTCATGAAAATAGTAAATTACAATGGTTGGTGCCTAAAAGCAATACAATAGGTTACAGATGAAAAACCTAAATGACACTAATAAACGTTTAAAACTTGAGAAATTCTAAATATTTACAAATGACGAAGTACTTTTATAATTGAAAAGGCCATGGTTGAGCAAACGACGACTGCAAAGGTCAAAGGCTAAGCAGAGCGATGACCTTTGACACTTCGAAATTTCATTTTTACCTATATTTGGATGAAAATTGTCCATTCACTATCATGGAAATAGAGAGGGCAACAAGACATGTATGGGGCTGGTCGACCATTTCAGTTCTTTGTCTTGGCAAATATTTTTGTAACCTTATTCCATCTCCATACCTAGTTAGGATGGGTTTGGGACAGGATCCGGGCAAGTCTCCTGTCCCGTTTATCACGCCTGATTGTTTTTATTTATCTTATCTTTTTCTTTTATTTTTTTAATATATTTAGTTAGTGAATATTATTACTTTTTTTTTTCAATTTGTTAAGAACAAATCACGTTCTCTATAAAAATGATGATAAATTTTTTTTTTTGTTTGATAAAAAACTTAAGAGCTTGTTTGAGCCACATTATAATTTGAGAATGCATTTTGGAATAATAAATTGAAGGAGAATGTGTGGTTAAAAAATAAGGAAAATTTTTGGGTTTGTGCGTAATATTATATTATTGAAAAATGTGTGATCGAAAATAAGAGAAAGAAAAATGTATTTTGAAAATAATGAGAATCAAATAAGGGATAAATTTAAAATTTATTTTAAACAGGGAAGGTGGTGGGGACTATGTTTCTCTTACCCCATTTCTTACCCTCTTCGGGACAACGATCCACATCCTGCCACCACCTCGTTTACCTGATTAAGCGGATAATACTCGTCTTATTATGTGCCTGAACGGATTATTTTCTCATCCCTACATGAAAACCAAATCTCGGGATATATTTAATTGATGCATTTAAAGACTTTTAATTAATTTAAAAAGTTTATGAATATTTTGATATAAATTTTTTAAAACTCTAAAAGTACTGGTATATTCAATATAAACTATTATAACTTTTAAAAAGGTTTTAAAAATAACGATTTATTCAATGAAAAACTTTTTAGGAGCCTTTATAAGTCGTGTGGTATTATAAATATCAATGACTTTTAATTTTTTTGTTAAATGTCTCTAGATACTAACTGTCAAGCAAAAAGTACAATAAATAAATCTTAAAAATTTTCTTCCATTCACCCTAAGATTTTGAGAGACTTTTACAAAAGAATTTTTTTAATGTATATTTTCTGTCATTTCAATAATTTTCTTTCATTTTCTCTTCCACGAACCTTAAAGTCATAATTAAAAAAATTATTATTTTTCTCTCTTCTACTGTTTATATTTGTTCTTTTTCTTTTTTCTCTTTCTTTATGGTTCCTCCCCTTTCTAAGGAAAAAATATTAAATTGTAATTAAAAAATTCTTCTAAATTACTTTTTCTTTCTTTTTCCCATTCAATTTTTATGGAAAATATCAATTTGTAATTAAATTTTATAAGATTTTATTAAAAAAAAGACTAATTTAAATTTTAAATATATTGATTGGTTTTTCACTTTTTAAAGGTTTAACATAATGATAATATTGAAAATTAGATATTTCTTTATCAATGAATGTGAAATATTGTAATATATGAGACTGGCCTTCTAAGTATCATTGCTTAGTTTATCTTAACTTATACTAAGTATTCGGGTGATTTGACACACTACAATAGGTAATATGAGATAATTGTTGGTTATATATATGAGGGAGGAGGAAGGAGACGATGAGGATCGAGCATCTACCTTCTCTGGTGAATTTTATTTTAAATTAAAATTTTCGAAAGTCAAATGAATTTTTTTAAATTTTATAGAAGTTTTAAAATCTAAATCTATAGAAGTGTACGAAAGACTTTCATTAAGACCCCCTTTAGGATCCCAATATTAGAAATTTTAATAGTTGGAATGATTTTTAAAAAAAATGTGTTTACACCCCTTTCTTGTGTCAAAGACTAATGATTAAGAAAGTGTTTTGGGATTACATATAACATTATTTTATTGAAAAATGTTTGGTTAACAAGAAGTGAGAAAAAATTGAATTATAAATTTAATGGAGGCACTTGGGCTCATTAGATACAAATCTTTAATAGTCCACTAATTGCACAAAAGTTCAACACTTTAAAAAAAAGGCTATAAAAGTCCTTAAAACCCTAAGCTTTAACATACTTGCTAATTTCTAAACTCTAAGAGGTAAGTTGTTACAAGATGTAAAAATAGAGCACTAACATTGCAATTTTCCTTCCGAACTGTGCTAAAGAGAAGAAAATGTAATCAGAAAATAAATTGCAATTTACCCGGGACTACATTATGTTCTTCCTAGTACCAAGTCGGATTCGAATTGAAATATTAATTTGAATTTTGTGAAAAAGAAAGAGAATGGCATCGTCATCATCATCGAATTTGAAGTACGCGTCAGGAGCGTTGTTTAAGCTTGCGCGGCAGCAGGCAAGACTCGCCAATTTGGCATTACCTCCGTCGACGACGACCGCGGCTCGTCGGAGGAGCGTGTCTGCAGTAGCAGCAGTGTCGGCTGCAGTTCGTAGGATCACCATCTTTGGGTCCACAAACCCTCCTGTCTTTTCCACCAATTTCGAAGTAATCATTTTCTCTCTGTATATCTGATATATGTGTATTGTTTATTATTTCAACTTCTATAGACCATTGTTTGGACGATTATTTATTGCAGTAAAATTCCTAATGTCGCATCAACAACAAGAGCGTGTATATATAAGTGTGCGCGCACAAGTAATATAGAAATGCCTGTGCACTGGTGGGTTTTGCTTGTGCAGTTGCAAAAAATTATGAGTGTCTAGTTAGAAATTACAAATTACTGTAGCGAACTTTCATTTAAGGCTGATAACTGAACAGGTTTCGAGGGATTCAACTAAAGCGTGGTCCAGACTCGAGGAAACTGCTGGATCTTTAACGCCTAAGCATCATGTTGGAAAGGTAAACTTTAATTTCCACACTTATTTTGATTATATTCATTAGATGCTAAAAAGACTGATATTTGTAAACTCATTACATATCCAAGCTTTGATACACTCTCATGCGTACCGGATACATATTTTTTAATTATTTTATATATATTTATATTTTATAAATTTTCGGTACATACATATACATATATATATATATATATATTTTTTTTTTTTTTTAAATTATTTTCGATACATATCAGATACTTTAGGAAACATGAAGAAGAATGTTATTGTTGAGTTTGAATCTATAACAAATCCTTATAAATGAATTATAGACTTGGTGGCTCACATGTATCTTTGATTAGAAGTATTACTTTGAATCTTCATGTACAACCTCCTTCTTCATCTTGCACCGGAAGAAATTGGAGTATGTACTCTTTAAGTACTCTATGAGAAAAAAATAAAATAACTCTACAATGAGTTGAAGAATTGGTTTTCATTCATAGCTATATACGTCTTTTATCAAGATAATTAGATTTCTATTCAAAAGGAGAATCCAAAATGTGGGACATTGCCGAAAATCGTTCGATACTTTTGAAGGTGTTGGACTACTTGAGGTTGCTTATCTATCATTAGATGAGCCAGAGTCGGGGAGTGTTATTTTTAATGATATGAAGAAGTTGATAATCTTGAAAGAAAATGAAGTTGAGACAATTAACGAATAAGATAAAATGATTTAGTATTTTATTTTATTTTATTTTTATTATTATGCTTATGTTTTAATTTTTTTTTAGATGAATGAAATTATGTTGAATTTTATAACATGTATTCGCATATCTTAATTTTTTTAGAAAGTCGTATCAGTGTACTTTATCATATTGCATTTGAATTACGTATCTGTATCTGCATCCGTGCTTCTTAGATTAGATGTATTCTTGACCGATCAAACATCAAAAATGTATTTGCTACAATACATTTTGTGTATATGTGGAAATTGGGTTGTCAAAAATAAAAATGCAGCTAGAATGCCACTATATATAGCAACACGGGAGTAGAAAGAGGTATCTCACTATCTTTAAGACAATAACATAACCAATTAAGCTCGCTGCAAGTGGTAGCTATAGCACTAGGTACTGTTTTGGCAAATGAGCAAGAAAAGGAAATCGTTTCTTTGTTTTCCAAGAAATGAGCTAGACCTTAAAAATACAGTAATCGAAGGTAGGACGTTGAATCATAGGACACCTTGTGCAATTTTAATCACAATATGAATGATACTGAAATTTGGTTTAATTGAGATAAGAAGACCTATATAGGAGTAGCTTTCTATAAAGAGTGACATGCAGCATCAAGATGAGGTTGACAAGGTTAATCCATAAACTAGCCCAGGAGATTAATTGCAAAGTTGGACAACACTGAGTAACCATGACATAAGTGAGTTGCCCAACCAGTTGCTGATATATTGACGGGTCAAGATAAAAAATCACCCTTAGACTTGCTTGCTAACCTGTATTCGAAGAACCTTCGTCAACATATACAAAGACTTGAAATTGGATTAGAGTCCTGGACTTGCTCAAGCTGTGTTTGATCCTCTATTTTCTCTTGATTTTTCTTTCTCCTAGAATAGACAAGGGTTTTACTATTTGGGACAGGTGGAATGTGAGGGCTATTTGCCAAAAGAGTAGGGATTTCAATAGGGTCATTTGGAGGACTGTTTGGATGATTTTGTGGCTCTCTTTGAGGGTCATTTATGATAGGAATTTGAGGTGGTTGTTGGGAACTATGAGGACCTGAAAATGTGGGAATTGTTGGAATATCAGAAGAGAGAGAGGTTCCCCAGTAAGTATGCTATCCCAAGGTTGGTATTCTTTAGCTGAATTCTTCCTCTGAATCCTTCCCTTGAATAGCCGTTTGGAATAGTATGGAAGTTGTGGAAGTTGTTCAAAGAAAGTAATATCCATTGAATTATAAAACTATTTGGTGATACAAGAATAGCATTTGTACCCTTTTTGGTTGGAAGAATACCCTAAGAGAATGCATTTTATAGACCTGAGATCAAGTTTTCGTCTATTTTGTTGGTACACATGGACGTAAGCCGAGTGCCCAAATACTTTTAAAGGAATTGAGGAGACAAGTCTGATGTTTGGATAGGATTCAAGAAGAACACTTACCGGTGTTTTGAAGTTTAGCACACGAGAAGACATCCTATTTATGAGATAAGTAGCAGTGATGATTGCTTCTCCCTTGAACTGTTTAGGAACATGAGAAGTAAACATGAGAGACTTGGCTACCTCAAGAAGATGGTCGTCCATAAATGAAATAACCCAACGTGTTCCAGTTATGTTTTTAATCCGAGGACCCCAAATATTTGAGTGAATTATTGAGAAAGGATGAGATTTTTTGTATGGCATATTATGATAAAGAGTTTCTAATATGCTTCGAGAATTGACAAATTTCACATTGATAATGAGGGAAGAGTTTCCAAGTACAAAAAATTTGGATGACCTAAACGATGGTGACTCAACGTAATCTCTTCATCATTATTGGAACTGAGGCTGTACATGACTTTATTCTGAGTTGTTGACACAACTTGAAGGGCTTGTTTATTATAACCTTCAATCTTGAGGAAATAAAGTCCCGAACACATTTCAAAACTACTAATCATCTTTCTGGAATCCAAGTTTTGAAATTCACTAAGGTTATGAACAAATTTAGCCACATAACTTCTGTCACGAGTGAGTTTATTGATTGATAAAAGATTGCAATCAAGATTTGGAACAAGTAAAACTGAGTTAAAAGGGAGTTTGAAATTATGACCGAGTCTTTGGACACGGATCCATCAGCAATTCACAATAAGTTCATCACGGCATGGCTTAAAATTTGTGAGAAGAGAAGCATCACTCGTCATGTCATACGAGGCATTGGAGTCAACAATCGATAGCCTTTGTGTTCTTGCTTTGCACTGAGCGCATTAAGGGTATTACCTGATTGTACCTAAAGTTCTAGTTCTAATTATAGATGATGTGGGGAGTTGATAGAGATTGCATAAACTTCTTCTAAAGGAGTTCGATCTACTCTCTGCTGAACGGGTTTGACTTGGATGGAGTAGGACTGTCTACGGTAGAGGCAACATGTCCTTGTCCTTCTCTGTTATTGGAGAATCGTGAGGATGATGATTTCCAATCAATTGGTTTGCCATAGATCTTCAAGTAAGTATCTTCGGTGTGTTCAGATTTGTGGTAATAGTCACAACAAGATCTTCCCTTTTCTGGGCTTGCTATCATTAGTTTGTGGTGATTGAAATCCTCGAACAGCAAGTGCTGACCCTCCCAGGGTGATAGACCTATTGCTCATCATGACTTTCTTGCTGCTCTCCTCCCCGTAAACTTCAGGGAAAGCTTCACGAATGCTTGGAAGATGTTTTGTTCCAAAGACTCTCCCTCGCACTTCGTCAAGATCATTGTTAAGTCCTAGAAGGAACTTAAATACCTGCTTCTTTTCAACAGTCTGTTTATAAAGATTTTCATCACCAGAACACTTCTACTCATGAACCTCAAATAGGTTAGTTGGATATATATTTATGGATGATTATTGTATTTAGGGGATGAAAGATGTAAATATTCTATATCTATATTTAGTATAGGGTTATTTGTTTCCATCTAGGGTAGGCGTAATTCAGGGAATGACAGATAATTAGCCTTGTAATTATCTCGATACTTTGTATTTAATAGAAGGAACTCTCATAAGGAGAGCATCAAATTCGATTGACGTGGTATCAGAGCCAAAAATATAATTTTCGATTTTCTTGGATTTCATTTTGTTTAAGAAACTCAATTTTTCAGTTTCCCTTGTTGAAACTTTCTAGTGGTTTGCGTTAGGAGATTTTGAGTAATCAACTGTTACCTTTACGGTGATTGTCGATTTGGCTGTCGATGACTCTTGCAATTTCAATTTCAAGATGCCGACGATCTCGAGGAATCGTCGGTGACTTCTTGGTTGTGTGGCTTCGGTGACTCTGTTGGACTAATTGACAGATGCGGGGTCTTTTGGTGGCACAGTCGTCGATTGTGTCTTTTAATTGCAAGAGGATTTTGGTTTCTTCCTTTTGGTGAGCAATCGTCGATCGCATCGCTTGGGATTGGGACGGGAGATCTCTGTTGATGAATTATGTTGTAGGCCGGAAAAAAGGTAATAATTTATGTACAGGCTCTTGGGCTTGTTACAGTATAATTTGGGTCTGAGCTCTTGATTTCTCAAGTTGGGCTATTTTATGTTGGCTGTTTTATTTTGGTATTATTATTATTATTATTTCTAGGCTGTTTCTAAATAGCTTAAGATTGCATTAGTTGGGCTGCACTCTTTGGCCAGATTTTGGACTGATTTATTGGCATAATTCGGGTGACGCTTAGGCTTCTTATTATTGTAGAAGTTGTGGTCTATTTTTTACTATTACTCTTGATAATTTGCAATGGCTACTGGAAATTTAGATTTCTATAGTGTGAAATTAACGGGTAAGAATTTTTTCTGCTTGGGAATTTCAATTTCGCTTATTTGTTACAGAAAAATAACATTGGGGTCATATAGATGGAAGTGACCCAGCTCCTACTGAACTTCCTAAATTGGCTCAGTGGAAGATCAAAAATGCTAGAGTGATGACGTGGATTTTAGGATATGTTGATCAGCTAATTGTTCTCAATTTAAGGTTTTACAAAACTGCCATGTCTATGTGGGAGTACTTGAAGGTGTATAATTAGGACAATAATGATCATCATTTTCAGTTGGAATACGAAAATTCGCCAGTTACACTTGGGGCGATCTCTCTATTCAAGATTATTTCTTTGGATTTTAGAATCTATTGGGAGAATTCACTGATATGGTCTATGCTAAGGAACCAGAAGAATCTCTCTCCGTTATACAGAAGGTTCATGAGCAAAGAAAGACCAATTTTTAATGAAATTACGAGCTGAATTTGAGGTCACTCGTTCCAATTTGAAGAATCGTGATCCTAATCCCTCTTTGGATGTGTATTTAGGGGAGTTACTTCCTAAAGATCGTCTTGCTACACAGGCTACTTTCCAGCAAGACAAATTGATACTTACTACAGTTGCTTATGCCGCCCATTGGAAATGAAAGGGATGAGACATGCGGAAAATTGAATGCTTTGACTGCAGGAATATGGACATATTGTTGCTCATTGTGTGAAGAAGTCATGCAATCACTGCAAGAAATCGGGACACATTATTAAAGATTATCCTACTCGACCTCAAAATCTTCAACCTAATGCTTATCAAACTATAGTTGGTTCCACATCTTCCTCCACCACTAGCAATTCTTCTGCACTTGCTCCGGAAATGGTCTAGTAGATAATTATTTCAGCCTTTTCAGCTTTAGGGCTTCAACGTAATAGTTCATCGTGGCTTGTTGATTCTGATGCATGCCATATGACTAGTTTATTCAATTTTCTTAGCAATGTCCAGATATATCATGGTTCTTCGAACATTCAGATTGCTAATGGTCATAAATTACTAAGTCAAGCAGTTGGTGACATTAATTCTTCATTTAAGGATTTTTTGTAGCACCAGAACTTTCTCCTAGCCTTATTTCAATTGGGCAGCTAGTTGATAATAACTGTGATGTTCGATTTTCTCATAATGGTTGTCTTATGTAGGATCAGGTGTCGAGGAAAATACTCGTGAAGGGATCTAAAGTTGGTCATTTATTTCCTCTGCATTTTTCCATTCCTAGTTTTATATCTTTGTTTAGCACAACTGTAAACAATAAGAGTGAAATATGGCACAAACGTTTGTGTCATCTTAACTTCGTTGTTTTATCTCGTTTATTAAACTCGGGTTTGTTGGGAAATAAAGATAAATTTTCTGCTATTTCTTTTGATTGCTCAACTTGTAAACTGGGTAAGAGTAAATCTCTCCCCTTTCCATCACATGGTAATCATTCGGAACACTGCTTTGATTTGATACACATTTATGTCTGGGATATCTCTCATGTTGTTCCCATGCTCATTATAAATTTTGTCACGTTTATTGATGATTATAGTAAGTATACCTGGATTTATTTTCTTTGATCTAAATTTGAAGTATTTTCTATCTTTCAACAATTTGTGGTCTATATTGAGAATCAATTTTCTTCTAGCATCAATGTTTTACGATCTGATTCAGGCGGCGAATATATGTCCCATGACTCTCATACATTACTTCAAACTAAAGGCATTATTTGTCAGTGCTCTTATCCTTATACAACTCACCAAAATAGTGTTGCTGAACATAAGAATCAACATCAATTGGATGTAGTTCGTACGTTATTGCTTGACTCTTCTGTACCTCCTAAATTTTTGGTAAAAGCCTTATCTACAGAAGTTTACTTAATCAATAGATTGCCTTCTCGGGTTTTGAATTTTGACACTCCCCGCTATAAATTATATCATTAGCATCCTCAATATCTTGATATGCATACCTTTGGCTGCGTGTGTTTTGTGCATTTGTCACCTCATGAACGCAATAAACTATCTGCTCAATTTGTAGATGTACATTCATAGGTTATAGTATATCTCATAAAGGTTATGTTTGCAATGATCCATGCTCTAACAGATTTTGTATCTCTCGTCATGTTGTTTTCTTTGAAAATCAATATTTCTTTTCCACACATGTTGAGCCTTTGCTTGAGTTACATGTTGTTCCATATTTTGATGACTTGCCTTCTACTCCTAAATGGTTCAAACCTGGGTTGGTGTATGAATGACAACGACTGACTTTACCCCTTTCTGAGCCTGACCCACCATATGATCCTATTCAGACTGTCGCTTCTGCTGTGGACCTACCATTTGAGCCGACTCCAACTATACTTTCAGTGGATGATCTGGATGCCACCATACGTTGTCGCTCTACTAGAATCTCTCGTCCTCCTAATCTGTATGGTTTTTCTAATACATCTCTTCATGCTATTTTGTCTTCTATACCTGTTCCTTCATGTGTATTCCAAGGCTGTTCAGTATGCATGTTGGTGGGAGGCCATGGCAATGGAACTTAGAGCTCTCCAGGACAATCATACTTTGGGACGTTGCTTCTTATCTTGCTAATGCTCGGGCCATGGTTGTGAGTGAATTTATTTGATCAAACTCCGTTCTGAAGGGAATTTAGATCGTCGTTATAAGGCAAGATTAGTAGCCCTTGGTAATAGACAGGAGTATGGGGTGGACTATGAAGAAACTTTTGTCCCAGTCACTAAGATGACTACAGGACAGACTTTTATTTCTATTGCTGCTTCCCAGGGTTGGCCACTTCATCAAATAGATGTAAAAAACGCATTTCTCTATGTTGATCTTAAAGAGGACATTTACATGGCACTACCTCCTGCCTAACCACTGCTCGTCCCTCAAATGTCTGTAAGTTGAAGCGTCCATTATATGGGCTGAAACAAGTCCATATGCCTGGTTTGACAAGTTTTGAACTACCCTACTTCAGTTTTCATTTTAGTAGAGCCGATATGATTCTTCCTTGTTTCTTTGCCAGACTTTTACTGGCATTGTTCTTCTCCTTATCTATGTCAATGATATTGTTATTGTTGGGACGGATTCCTCCTTTATTACATCTCTACAGCAGCATCTTCAGACTTCATTTCACATGAAGGACCTTGGTTCTCTTGCGTACTTCTTAGGGTTGGAAGTTCACACTCATCCTTCTAGTATCTTCTTCAACCAGCATAAGTACATAAGATTTGATCATATTGGCTGGTCTTCAAGATTCATCTTCTTTTGATACTCCTATGGAAGTCAACACTACGTATCTTAACTAGGAGGGTAATCTATCTAATCTCATTGAGTATCGCTAGCTAGTAGGGAGTTTAAATTATTTGACTATTACTTGACCGGATATCTCTTTCCCAGTCCAGCAAGTTAGCCCATTCATGCAAACTCCACGCTATCTTCATTTAGTTGCTGTTCGTTGTATCATTCGCCATCTCTAAGGCACTCCTAGCTGTGGTTTATTTTTCTGTGGAGGGACTCTTCTTCATCTTATTGCTTATAATGGTGGGATTGGGCCGGATGTTTTGACACCCGAAGATCTATCAATAGTTGGTGCATTTTTTTAGCGATTCTCTCATCTCTAAGAAGAGTAAAAAACCTCTTGTTTCTAAATCGTCTATTGAATTTGAATATCGTGCAATGTTTGCTGTTTGTTCGGAGCTTTATGGCCTTTTTACTAAGATTGGTTTTCCACTGGTCCTATTCCTCTCCATGCTGATAGCACGATTGCTATTTAGATCGCTGCTAATCCTGTTTACCTTGAGCGTACGAAGCACATTGAGTTGACTGTTATTCTATTCGGGAGGCCTTAGATACTTGTGTCATTTTTCTTCCTTATATTTCAACTGCCCTCTCTCTAGATAGCTGATATTTTTACAAAGGCCATGGTCGTCGCGTCATCAGTTTTTTGTGAGCAAATTGATGCTTATTAATCCACCAGAATCAATTTGAGGAGGATGTTAGTTGGATATATATATTTATGGATGACTATTGTATTTAGGGGATGATGGATGTACATATTCAATATCTATATTTAGTATAGAGTTATTTGTTTCCATCTAGGGTAGGCGCAATTGAGGAAATGACAGATAATTAATTATCTCAATACTTTGTATTTAATGGAAGGAACTCTTAGGAGGAGAGCATCGAATTCAATTGACACAATTGTCGGCAATATCGAGTGAACTGAAGAAGTTGAAATATTGAGCAACAAGTGAATCTCCTTGACGGAGATCATGAAGAATGGTCTCAACCTCAAACAATTCAAATGTGTTTTTAGAACTGGGATAGGTTTCCTTGGCAGTCTCATAGAGGAGAATGTTTTCACCAATTTCATTTCTCATGGAATTGATCAACCATGTCATCACTATATTATTTTCTGATTTCCATACTCTGAATTTTGAATCCTCTTTGCTTGGAGCAACAACATCTCCAATGAGATAGTCATCTCTCCCTTTTCCACATACAAACACCATGACAACTTGGGACCACTGAAGATAATTGTGCCCATTTTATTTGTGACCTGTAATGGGAAGTGATGCTACCAAAAACTATACCTGAATGAATCCGAACCGAATGGCAGAAACTCCGCACGATTTGGTCTTTGATACCTGAAACAAAGGCGTCGAGGTGTGTCCTCGTCGCCCCTCCGATGCTTAAGTCAGAGAGAGAGAATAAAAGGAAATTGTATG
>CAIGRP010129101.1:0-30250 GCA_903798385.1 Fraxinus cuspidata | reverse complement strand
GGTACAAGATATCGATAATGTACTGCAGTTGACCACAAAAAAATAGATTAATTGTTGAATAGAAAGGATAAAGAGTGAAATGACTGATTGTGATCTAAAAAGGGGGTGAGCACGGATCAGGTTTGGGCCCACTCTAACGTTAACAAGAAAGATCCAAACCAACCCGAGTTTGTTCAAGTCGCCGAAACTTTTCAAGGATATTTTACCCATGAAATCATTTTTTGTAATATATATAATAAACCCAAGCCTAAAATCGATGTTTTTAGGTTGGGATTTACCCAACACGAACTGACCCGATTGTCTCCAAACCTGACCAAGTAAGGTTGGATGGTTAACATGCACAACCCTAGGTTGAAACAGGGAAAAAGAAAGTATATTCTACTTTGAATTCTTTAAAGTGTGATGATTATTTATGTCATTTAAAGTAGGACTGCATTAGTAAATAGAAACAATATTTAAATTGTGATGTGATAAAATAAAAATCGTAATGATAACCATCCATATTTCAATCAAATAATACGCTTGAAATTTATAAGTGAAGTATGTGTCCGTTATGAGCCACGTTAGATATTCTATTTACAGAATTATCTCCTTCCCTCTAATTTTTTTATAGGAAAATAGAAACCTTAACTATTCATTATTGCATTGACCAAAAGTGTAAAAATGCAGTCGAATAATAAGCAGTATTCTAAAAAGCGGCGCATAGGCGCGAAGTTTGCCCAAGATGCAGTTTTGCGAAAACGTGTGTATTTGGTTTGATGTCTGAATTTGAAATCTTTGATCAATACCGGTATCCAGTTATCACTACTTTAAATCGGCGATTTTTGGGGAAAATCGAAACCGGTTCATATTGAACAGATTTTTTATCAAATTGGTCGGACTTCAATCCAATTATCACTACTTTACATCAACGATTTTTGGTGAAAATCGAAACCGGTTCATATTGAGCCGAGTTTTTATCAAATTGGTCGGACTCTAGAGCAAATGCATAAGGAGAGATTCAAACCTCCACTTCGTTGCATGTAAAGTTGGAACCATGACCATTAGGAACCTGTAGAATACTTGTGAGCGAAATATATATAATTTCTTTTAGCAGTGTGATATAAAATAAAATATATAATATATTTTTGCTTTAAATAACTACGTAAAATATAAAAAATAAGATCATGACCCACAGGTCGAATTACTAACCCATAGGTTGAACCGTTAATCCAGTGACCCATGATTTTAGAACCTAGAATCACTCTTTTTGAATCAGATAGCCAAAACCCTTATTTATTGAAGACTTTCTTCTCCCATTTCTTTCTCCTCTGCAGCAACTGATCAACCTGGTAAATATCTAAATCCCAGACGCATCTATTTAAAATTTTGTTGCATAATTTTAATTTTTCTTTTTGAAGAAAAACTTCTCTCTTCACAGTTCGCAGCTTCCACCGTTTACTTTCAGTCCTCTTTTCTTAGCATTTAGTTGTTGATTTTTATTCCAGTTTGGTAGTAATTGAGTTACAAGAAGTGTAATTAAGAAGTAATTGTGCAATGTATTCCTGAACATGTTACTACTATATGTTGTATGTTGAAAGATTATAGTGATAATTGATGTGATGATTGAAAGTATTTTCCCGTCCATGAAATAATAATGTTTATGTTTGGGCATAATTTAGGGCTTGGTCAAAATTTGGTTTTTCCTGAATCTATCGTGGAAGCTCTCGAAATGAAGCATGAATGCTTTTAGAGGTTTTGGTTAAGTTGAGTGGTAACGAGCGGTTTGAGAAATAAAGACTCAATCTCATTTCTTATTCGGGACAGCCATTTATCTAGTCTTCTTTGCAATATTATCAGCAAATCAATGTTTCCATGTGCATTCGATTTGTTTATTTTTGCTTTCTAGATCATTGTTCCTTTGTTGATATGTGTTTTGATTCTTTAGCTTCCCATATTGCATATCAACTGTTTGATAGTTTTCCCTATAGAAAATATTCACGTTCGTAAATTTATTTTATCTGTTACATTATAAACTCAATATCACCACTATTTATGTTGGGTTTTCTTTCTTTCTTTTTTTTACAAATTGAGATAGGGAGTAAGAAGATAGTAGATATGAGCAGCAACCTTAGGAGCATGAAGAATGTATTGGCTGATGCAGCAGTAAAGGGTGTGGAATTGGCAAGGGCTCAGATATTTGGTCATGTGCTCAACCCAACTGGGCAAAGATCTCCCCACAAGATTCTGCGCAAGAAGCTTATCGGTGAGAAGGTGGCCTCGTGGTACCCTTACGACATCAAGAAAGATGACCCCCTCATCATGGCCCGTCAAGAGCAAGAGTAATAAATCACCTAACTCTAACTACCATCTGCTATTTATTGTGCATGCTCCTTTATGTGTTTGTTATCATGGTAAATGATGTTACGGTTTTGTAGTATAATGTGAATATTTGAAGTATTATTGGAGAAAATCATTGTGTTTTGAAGACTAGTTAAAAAAGTAGTAGATGCTACTCTCATATACAAGCTGTTGCCTTGAGTATTTTAAATCTGAGATAGGAAGGCAGAGAAAAGAACGAATCTTACAGAATTTTTCATGGATGTTCAACGTCACATCTATTATCTGTGGAGGGAATTGTAGAAAAATTGGTTAGTGGACCCTTTGCACTTTGTACCTTCCGTGGAATATACATTTTATAAACCTCCATGATGCTTGAAGATATTTCTGGATGACTGAGTAGAAGAATTTGTCCAGACAGATTAGATATTTGATTATGCACAAAAGTTTTGAAAATAGTAGTATAAGTAAAAGGAAAAATTCTATTCAGATTTTCGTAGAGAAGTTAGGTGCTCTATAATCATATCACCCCCCTCCCAAAAATTTTGTCCTCAAATCCCCAAGACAAAAGACAGAAAAGGAAAAACATGTCAAAGTGTCCATGCCTGCGTTTGGAAGGATATCTTTCCAAGATATTCGAAAGAAAGTCAAAGGCTAGTTATGTAGAGTGACTATGAAACTGAAACTTTGATTCTGTTTTGAGTTTTTTTTTACTAGGTTGAAGTTGTGTTTACAAGTCCGAATCATTTCTCGAAACTCAATTGATTGATTGTGGACAGGCGCTTAAACAAGCTTGAAATGTTGAAACGTCGTGGAAAGGGGCCACCAAAGAAGGGCCAAGGAAAGCGTGCTAAAAAGAGTGGCAAATAGAGAACAACTGTGGTCTTGAACTGCATTACTTCCATGTTTCTTAGGAAGGATTAAATAGCACCGGACAATATTGCTAATTCTTTCCAATGATCTTTTGGATTTTGACGAATGATACGTGATTGTAAACGCTCACTTTCGGTTGTCGTGTTTTGATATGTTTTGGCTGACATAACTCTTGATAAATGAATCAAGATATTAATGCCATAGACGTGCATTTTAATTTTGTACATTCTTGGTGCTTATTCTCATTTTATGCTTTTGATTACTCCTATTTAGTTTTTTAGCAAGATTTGAATTTAAAATATTTATATATTTTGGATAGCGTGTTAAATTCCTTCTCAGAAGTTTTAAATGAAGCTTAACGTAACATGGAGGCATGTAAAGGTATTGAGTTCAAATCTTCTTGCCCCTTATTTACGACTGTTTGATAAAATTATCCCGAATTCAATCTGCATTTGATGGCAGTGTTGAAGGTAGAATTTAAATAAATAAATTTATCTCCTTTTTTTAGATAATATTTGTACTTTTTTTCTATAGAGAATATTTCTTTTCACAAAATTTTAAAGATAAGATGATCATACCAATTCGGGATAAAAGACAAAATAAGAACAAAAAACTTTTCGGACGAAAATATTCTTCTATTTTTTCTTTTAAGAGAAAAATGCAACATGGCATGATTAAATTATTGGTAAAACATGGCATAATTAAAATTATTGGTAAAGAATATAAGAGGATTTTTCTTTTACTATCTTTGAATTAAAATTTTTATGATTTTGTCAAAAAAGCAAAAGTTTTTAATTAATTCTCAAAAGTTGAGAAACGTTTTCAAATTTTTATCTAGAAAAAAAAAGTAATAATTCCAAAATACTGACGTACATACGCAAAGGCTCCAACCTGTTTTACACGTGTAACAGAGTATCAGTTGACAATTCGATGCATGAAAAATCTATAAATTCTTAAGAGTTCCACTCAATGAGTAAACAGTTCAATTGATAGAAGCGACACCATAGATATGGCGGCGAAGGTTAAGTCAATATTTATATACCCAATAAAATCATGTGCCGGAATTTCTGTTTCTCAGGCACCCATCACTTCCACTGGTATCATCATCTCCAATCACTCTCTCCGGTTCGACTTTTCATCAATAGTTGGTGGCAACATGTTTTTCGATTTCAGTAGGATTAATCTAGTTGTACAAACTAAAAGTTTATTTACAAAATAAGTGTTGGCGAGATTTAGGCCATTTTCATTGATTTCAAAAACTATTTTTGAAATGATTGGATTAAATGTTGAGAATACAGTAAATCAAGTTCGTACACACAGCATATCATGATTCATTGATTTATACATGCTGCAGCACATTTTCCGTTAAAAATCTGCTTTGATTGACATGAAAGAAAGATCTGGAAAAATTCTTTGATGACTGAAATATAGTGGTTTCAGGGGCCGGGGCAACTCAGCCTGTTAGAAAACCAGACCATCACTGGTTATCATGCCGTTCGATAATCCACTAATCCGGCCGGCTACCTTGCTTCTTCACCGGATTTTTAAAAGAAAAATTGGAAGTTTAAAAGAGCCATTAGCCTCTCCTCCGAGAAAAAAAATAACAAAAAATGAAAATGAATCCGCAATATTGGTGGTTCCACGGGCTAGTAACAGGTGTCAACAGGGCTAGATGAAGGCATGCTGGTTCGTAACAGCCCGCCCATTTTGATACGAATATTTTTATATGTACAAAGTGGGATCATTTTTACGTGACTTGGCGTGGCAGGTGATGTGGGATGAAATGATAAGACCAAGACGTAGACTCACTAAATTGGTCTTAACATTTTATGTCCCATCTCGTTGGTTATGATCTACAGTGAGTAGATATAGCATTACTCTTTTGATACCAGTGTGGTGCCATGATCTACAGTGAGTAGATATAGCATTACTCTTTTGATACCAGTGTGGTGCCATAACGGTTTTGAGGCATACTTGCCTTCAAAGTTTCATGAACTCAAATAGTAGCAATTGAGTTACAAAAGTGCAATGTTCTAAAGTAATTGATGCAATTTATAATTACTAAAAATAATACTATATGTTGCATGTTGAAGGATTACAGTTAAAACTGATGTTTTGACTAAAACCAATATAGTCGATGAAAACAGGATTTCGGTGGGATCGACAATGGATAGTAGTGAATTCCAAAGGCAGGGCATATACTCAAAGAGTGGAACCAAAGCTTGCTCTAGTTCGAGTGGAGCTGCCTAATGAGGCATTTTTCGATGATTGGGAACCAAAAAAGAGCTCATATTTAGGTATTTAGACATTGGAAATATAATAAATACTCCCAAACAGCTATTTAGACTATACTTTATTAATTACATCCTTCTGTAGTGATAAGGGCTCCTGCTATGGATGTGGTGAAGGTCCCATTGATTAAACCACCTGAAACAGCAGATGGCGTTTCTGTGTGGGAGTGGAGTGGTTCTGCATTGGATGAAGGAGACGATGCTTCAAAATGGTTCACGAATTACCTTGGCAAACCCAGCAGGCTAGTGCGTTTTAATGAAGGTAGAGCTCTCAGTCCTTAATATAAAAGGATTCTTGTGTATTGAGCTGCCAATTTGTAATCATTTTTCTTCAAGTGTAATTTATGAATCTCTCTGTATAAGCTGGATTTTGACAAAATTTATAGCTACCGTATTGAGTAAGGTATGAATGTGACTAGGTTGTTAATGCAAATAATTGGATTTTATTCCTTCGTGCAGCAACTGAGATTAGGGATGTGGATCCTAATTATGCCCGTGGTTATAAAGTTATGTTTTCGGACCACTATCCATTCCTCTTGCTATCTCAGGTTAGTTTTCGCAACATGTACACTAGATATATCATCCAGCAAGTTGAGCGATTCCCCATTTCTTCTTACCATTTGTTGGATGATGCTATCAACAAATGTGTATCTTGGAACCCGAGATACAGTTATCAACAAATGTGTATCTTGCAGGAATCATTGGACGCGTTAAATGTTCTTCTCAAGGAGCCTATGCCTGTCAATCGGTTCAGACCCAAGTAACTCCCTAAACTCGTCTCATAATTTTATTACAGAATAGACCTGAAGGTTAGTTACTTATAAACTAAGGTATGGTAGCTGGTGCTCGAACGCACAGTCTATTTTATGTGAGTAAAGGTGTTTGACATAGGAACTAGTTTAGCAGTAGTTAAAAATCGAAAATACCTATTTGGATACTTTTTTTCCAAAACAAAGATTAATGCAAATTATTGGACTCACAACTCATATATTTGTCCAAATTAATGGTTAGATTTCATACGTAAACTTCGATATATTTTGAAGTCCAAATTTTATAGCTTGTAAGATACATCATAGTTTTGATGGAATTCACTCAACTGTCGTGTGTAATTTTCATTTGGCATGTACTGCTTTAGTTCATGTGGAAAGGTTAAAAAATTTACCCTTTGCCTGCAGTATCCTTGTTAACGGTTGTGAACCCTTTTCCGAGGATTTATGGACAGAGATCAAGATCAATAATTTAACATTCCATGGTGACAAACTGTGCTCTCGTTCTAAGGTAAATGTTTACTTCCTCAGAACTTTTCCAAGGTTAAGCGGGTTAAGGACTTTTTATAATAGAGGATACATAGTACTCATTTACCCATTGTATATTTCTGTCACAAGAATGACATTTACGAGAAAAATGACGGTGAAATCAGGTTCATTGAACCGTTCAATCTTGTCGAATGCTACAAATCAAACATGATAGATGTGTACATGAGAAAATAAGCATAAATTACTCAGATATCGAAATCAAGGACAATGCATTTTCCCATGTCTAGGGATTGAAGTCTGTCAGTTTATGTTCATTGAGATTATGCATGCAATGAATCAATAGCAGAACAAAGAATAAATCACCTTCATTTTGTTGGATATTTACTTAAAACGTGCAACACAGAAATTAAACCAGTTTCAATACCTGAAAGTCGAATCAACTTTGTATTTAGATGGAATCCATGATAGGTGATATACCTTTGGAGATTTCTATAAATTGGGACGATTCTTACTCCTATCTACCACAATCTGAGCACACATGCACGCCTCTACCTGACATCCACATGACTAACAAATTGGAGCTCCAATACCGTGAACGATTCACGATCACGAGTTGGATTTAGAGAGAATAGATTTTAGTTAGTTACCACCTTTTTTCTTGTGCTAGCAAGTAATAAAGATAAGTCTAATTAATCCAATTACTTCACTTCGATCCACAATAGTTAAATCAGCCCAACAATTGGGCCTATTACATTAATCCAACACATCGCATATAAAAATTTCATTTAGATTAGATTGATACTTGTACAAATGCTTCAAACTGGATAAAATTATGTTGACAAAATTCCTTTTTTTTTCTGTACCCAATGCATTCATAACCATTAATTTATTGCCAACTCCGAGGGGGTATTACAAGCCTTGTAGAATGAGTTCCTGAATTCAAACACTTGATCTTTATCTTTGAAATGTTGGAGTATCTGTTCTTGAACTATCTAAATATATTATCATAATTCATAGGTACCCACAATTAATCAAGAAAGCGCGGTAGCAGGCTCTGAGCCTACCGAGACTCTTATGAACTTCCGTTCTGATAAAATCTTGCGTCCGAGCAGGGGAAGGTGAGTTCTGTTCTTATAGCTGGCATTTCTTTTTCTACTCTTCTATAAACCTACTAAATTAACTCGAGCACTTAATTTTGTAGGTATATTTTGGACAAAACATGGTTTGTATTGATTCCCTAACTCAAGGAAAGAAGAAGAGCATTAAAGTGGGAGATCCTGTATACGTGTTCAATATGGTGTCGTCACCTGCAGATGCACCAGCTTCAGATCTTTACTGGTATCATATGTGATTTTCTGCTGTATGGTTAAATAAATAAGTTTGTTGTGAACTTGTAATATACAAAGCTGTTCATCATGTAGCTTCCATGCGGTCGAACTACAAATTTGAATAAATGGGTTCTCATTCTAATAGTTTATACTTTTAATTGAGCAGATTCCACATGGCATCAAGCCAACAAAAAACCCGAGTTCAAGTCTCGTTGCCAATTTCGCACGAAAATAGAAAATATATAACTGAATTCGACCTACACAAGGGGAGTATCGAATATTGCATCTACATATAAATTAGCTTTCCTCTGCCTAATGGATTGAAACAAAAAGCAATAATAGCCAATGGGAAAACTAACTTTGATGGAAGTGGCGCATCTAAGAAGATGCAAGTTAATCTTTAACAAAGAATTGAATTAGAAAAACCATTCGATGAATTTTTAAAGCAAAAGAACAATAAACTCGAGCTTGTCGATTCCATGACATTGTGAAAGGTAGACACTGCAAAATATTAATGAACCTACAACTTATAAATATTTCTAGACTTTTAAGACAAAATGAATTTCCATGTTTGTAACATTAGAATCAAGCAACATCACAAAAAGAATACACCCCTTATCTTATACATGATATTCAGTACTCTAGGCAGAAAGCGTTCACTTTTATCTAGAGCAGAAAAGAAGAATGAAGTTCTTCACCTTCATTACTATACTCAATTAACTGTCAAAACTGGGGTTAGTTCAGGGTCTCCACATTTATCGAGTTCAAAATGAAGAACAAAAGTATACACCCAATTCCGATTCCACATAAAACACCATTCTCCTTCAATTATGCTTGGGACTCGAGCAATGGAAAAAGCATATGTACTGGTCATATCCAGCATTCTGCACATTTGTTCAAAAACTTCCAGCACGGTACAAGAAGCACTGCTTCCCTGGCTACCCTTCAAAGACCGTTTTCCCCACTTTCTCGGGCTCCAGACTGTTTTCTGTCATCTCTACTTCCTGAGCCTCTGAGGCCACATTAGCAATGTCATCTAACCTACTATCTGGAGAGCTCTGCAATACCTCTTTCTTAGAATCTTCACCATGAGGCATCATTGGCACCTCATTAGCTTCAGTAATCACCTGAAGAAGTTCCAATGGGGTAGCTGCTGGGTCCAGCTCTAAGCAACCTTTTGGAGCATTTTCAGCTTCATCACCCATAAGCAAGTAGTTTGGGACCCTATGAGAAAATCGGAACATCTCTTCTTTTGGTATTCTTATGACCTTTTGAGGGTCCAAATTTGGACAAAATACTGTCTTGAAACGGACCACCTTAACAAGAGGAGCGACGGACACACCCTGTTCCTCATTGTAGTCATCAAGTACCATCACCATGTCGTATTTGTGTACAACATCATCCGGGGTCTGCCCATTCCAATCAGGCAACCAATTTCTGTAGAGCGCCCAAACATCGCCCTTTGTGGGTAATATTTGAATTGTCCCACGTGGGCCTTTTGACCAATTAACCTTCTGGGAGAAAGAATTGATAGATTTGCAGATTTCATATCTGCCGATTCTGAATTCACCACACGTTTTGTAGAATCCTGAACCTACCCAATCTAGAGATCCAAATTCGCTGCTAGTTTTTGAGTTAAGCCAGCTGATCTTGACCTTAAATGGATTCCTTGAGATCACCTTACTAATCATAGCATAGAAACGAGGCATACCATCATCATCATCATAACCAGCCCAAACTTCGTTATCTCCAAAAGAACTTTCAGCTCTGTCCTGATCAAAATCATGAAAATCGGGATCTGGAACATTCATAGATGCTGCCACAGTATCCTCCTTATCTGCAGTATTGGCAGAATGGCTGGCAAGACACTTTTTCCCCTGACCTACTTCCATGGGAGCAGACAACCCACAATTGCCATTCTGATCACGCCCATTGGTGTTTCTGTGTTTGTTTCTCTTGCCCTCTTTTGCCTTCTCTTTCACTTTATCTGCAGCCTTTGTTGCAGTCTCCAATCTCCATTCCTTCAACTTCTTCAAAATCTCCTTTTGAGACTTCTCCATTAGCATGTTTCGCATTTCTAGTGGGTTCAGGTCTCTGGTGCTGTTGGGCTTATTATTAGTGCCAGAGAAACCATAGATCCTAGATCCCGATGAACCTGCACTTGCAAAACCTCCACTTCCCATGGCCAAGTTATATGTAGTGTTTGCACCAAAGTAGTCATCTATTTTTCGCCTTTTTACCTCTCCTTCCCAGCTAGCAGGTGGTTCAGGATATGCTCTCTTCATTTTCTCCTGTGCCTGCTGAACAATATTTGCTGCTTTTGCCGCTATAGAATGATCTGTATTGCCAGCGCCAGATGTTTCAGAATGAGGAACCTGCTGGTAGCTTCTATATCCATACAAATTAGGACCTGCTTGTTCTGGTCCTGATTTTTGAGCAGCTGCAGCCTTTCTTTCCGGATCAACATGATTTCTAGCAGGTGCATGATTATTCAAATTCTGATGCCGTTGGCGAGATGCAGGATTGCATAATTTAGAAAAGTTGAATGGTGGAGCTGTCTCTGAAGCCATAAAGGCCTCATGACAATTAGGACACAGGAGACTATGATTGAGATATATCTTAAGATACTCATAATGCATCTTGCATCGGTGACAAATAGTCCAGAAAGTATCAGTTCTTTCATATGATGGTGTATGAACTGATGTAGGTGGCACCCTTGCACTATTGTTTTGGGTCTT
This sequence comes from Fraxinus cuspidata, assembly GCA_903798385.1. Classification (NCBI taxonomy): domain Eukaryota; kingdom Viridiplantae; phylum Streptophyta; class Magnoliopsida; order Lamiales; family Oleaceae; genus Fraxinus; species Fraxinus cuspidata. The sequence goes on along the minus strand of CAIGRP010129101.1, from coordinate 19,445 downwards.
TGTAACCGATGTTATCCTACTTCCAGTATTATGATATCCATTTGCTCTGGATGCTGATGTACCACCAGCGTGCATTTGAACTTTCTGTTGGAATCCTCTAGAACCCCTCCTTTGGTTATATGCCAACCTCTTAGCCTTATCAGATAACAAGCTCCAGGCCCCTGAAAGAAGTTTAAAAGCACCATCAGCACCAACAGATTTATTTTTATCTGGGTGAAGTGTGAGAGCCAATTTCCTGTATTGTTTCCTTATTGTTTCATCATCAGCCGAGGGGTTGACACCAAGCACTCCGTACCAGTCTACTTCTCCACTTATTTTATTCTCCGCAGCAATATATACATCAAGCGTTGTCAACATTTGGGAAATACCCTCCAGTCCTGGATACAATGTTTGGGCTTTCATGGCAAATTTTTTTGCGCCAGCAAAATCCTTCTTCTCTAACTTGCCCTCCGCAATTGCCTTTGCCCGGAGGGCCTCACCTCTATTGCACTCCATAGTTTAACAATGGTTTGGCTCCCAATTGTTCACCCGTTTTTGGTATAGTCTTAATTTGGCATGGCAACTGTACAAACACCCAAAAATCAGTGAGAATATAAGAAACAAATAGCTGAACTTGAAACCCTAAGGACCTCTCAACAATAAAGGTCCTTTAAAATATCAAAAACCCAATTCAAAGGAAAAGATAAACTGAAGTGATTATAGAAGTTTAACAGAAGTTCAGTCGAATTTGGGTAAAGTGAAGGTAACACCTAAAATGCATGGGTGTATGTTAATGCACCATCATCTACAAGAAATTGGATTGAGTTATATATGCCTGCCACGGAGGTTGGAGCTGTATATAAAAAAAATGAGAAAAGAATTGGCAATTGGGGTCATCACATAAATGTTCTTCAGACAAGCATAAAATTCTAAACCAAGTTTGAATTGCAAGTTCCTCCGAAATCGACGAGAAGGAAAAAAAGATAAAATCATAAAAATACAGTTTCAGACCAACAGCCCTAGAGCAAATTGCAGAAAACACGGGGAATCGACCCAACAGTAATTGAGTTGCAGAAACGCATTATATGATTCTAATTCTGACTATCAATCACTACGCCCAATGCTATGAACTCAATTTAACAGCTATAATTGTAAATTAGATCGCAAATCACAACAACCAGCAAAAATTACCCCAAATATGTTTAAAATTCACAAATCCAAAATCAAACTCTAAACTCAAAAATCAAAAATTGAGATTCCTAATAGATCCGGGAAATTGAGCCCATAAAAATACAACTAAGTTTAACTTCCATTTCCCAACCTTCTTATTCAGCAATCCACATAGAAACCTAGATTCAATATCAAATTCATTAAGTAACCTAAAATTTCTGTAAACGCTGAAAGTGTAAGGATAAAAGAAATAATTACCGATTAAAATAATAATTTGAACAGCCTGAAGTGGAATTTGGTGGTTTTTTTCCCACCAAATTGAAATGGGGAGAAATTCTGTAGAGAAAGCTTGAATTTTTTTGGTCAAAACCCCTCGAAGAAAATTCTGAAAATGCCCAAAAATATTCTATAATTGTAAAAGACAGATAGGCATGGGCTTGCCTTTGTTTACAACAACTTTTGGGGGTTAACCCTAACTAGGGTTCTATCTAACTGATGTTTATTCACCCCTTGAGCTTAACTAGGGTTACTTTTATGTATCTTTATATAATATTTTTATTTTCGAGAGAAAGTATTATCGAATGGTTCGTTTTTTATTTAAATATTGAAATAAAAGTAGACTCTCGGCCTTTGAAGCATCAATGAGTTCTTGGCTAACAAGAGATATTGTCCTATGTGTTAACATGTTCCGTGACTCTTACGTCATTAGAATTTTTCTAATAAATACGGTGCTTACAAAAAATCACAAGTGTTCATGATCTTGAAAGACAATTTTGAGAACGTCACAATTTGCCAACAAAAAGGAAATGAGGTTTCATCGGAAGACTCTTCAATAATTCATTTAAGTAATCGAGGAATTTATGTTAGGAGATATAATGGAAAGTGTATATATTGATATGCAAATAAAGGATGATACATTGTTACTTGGACGAGGATATTAAATTGCTACCCAAGGTGGAATAGATTTTATCAAGTCCTTTTCTCTATGCAATTCTGACTCGAAATCATGCTTAGTTGAATGTGATAATCCATTGTTATAATCTTGCATGGGAGTAGAGGTGGCTCAATTGCTTGGAAGTTTTTGTCAATAAGAATAATAATTAAATGAAACAAATGATCGTAGTTTTTGATGATTTTAGTTTCTAGTTTGACAATGACTTCACGTACCATATGTTTCTGTATCATTGCATTCCGATATTTTTGTCACACCACCACCCTTGTCAAGGCATACGCTGAGAGGGCTCGATCCCGTTTGCCATCTAAGGCACTGGAAAGGAGGAAAGGTGTTGGGTGGTGGCATAGTCGAGCATGAAAATTTTCTACAGTGGAAATATGGAAAATTGAAAAGAGCAGGAAAGCCATTTCTCATCAAATTAGACCACCCATAAAATTTACGCAGATGATGTCTTCATGAGTATGATACACTGAAATTCAAACATACAAGACATTACAAAGGAACAAACAAATGAATGAACAAATCATCCCTTCAATGTGATCAAAGCATATTTGCACTTAGATAAACTGCAAATACAATGGCAACAAAAATCATCAACTTTCTAGGGATTCCTCGGGATTCGACTTGCAATCTTTCGTGGTTTCCCCAGAGTTTACTTCAGAGGGTTGCTGGGTTTCCTCAGAGTTTGGTTCGGAAGTTTGCAAGGTTTCCTCGGTGTTTGATTTGAAAGTATGCTTGGTTTCCTCGTGTTCTGTTTTGTTGTGGTGAAACTTCACAACAATGCAGGTAATATTGTCAGCACTACCACGGGTGAAAGCAGTTTCTGTCAACTTCCGTGCCGCTGCTTCAGGTTCGTCTTCTATTTGTGCAAGTGAGATAGCATCCTGATAAATAGCTGGACACAATAAGCTACTTTACCACGACTTAATATACAAGAAAATATGTAATTTGTCCTTTTCAGAAACAAAATAAATATGCAATTTAAATTAATCTCTGACTTAATTGATTATATTGTACGGTGAATAGTTTATAATTCTGATGAAAAGGAATAAAAATAGTAGTTTATGATTCTGATGACCTCATTGGGCACAACATCCCAAAGTCCATCGCTTGCAAGCACAAGCAGTTCAAGCTCTTGGTCAATCTCCTGTTCCTGTAAAATAATGAGTCGATTATATCTCCATGGTCGAGCTTCACTAATAATCCTTCCTTGGCGAAAGGCGCAAACAAACCCTAAAAAATTGAAAATTTAGCTAAATATTTTCGTCACCGTATAACTCTTTGAAGTTTGATTAGGCAGAGGTACTAGAACAAGGAAACTCGTACAGCTATACATAAAGAAATATAACAGTAATAAATAGGGCTACCTGAATCTCAGGTTCAGCCACGACAAACTGCTTCAGCATGCGGTTTCCAAAAGCACGGGACATGGCCAAGACACCTCCAACCCTCCAAGTGCCTGATACAAATGCAATAAATAGAAAATCAATCAGCTACATGGAAGCACACAACTTTTATTCAAGACCATTTCCGAATGTGGGTTGATAGCTCTTGCATTACAATAATCAACATCCTTAAGAAGATATCATTTTGCTTGGCTCGATAACTACTCGACTCAGAAAAATGATAAAGAGTTTGGACTTTGATGATCAGTGCCCAATATCTCGAACCTAACTATCAATGTCGAATATCTTAAACCTCCCAAACAATTTTACTAACCATTTCCAAATGACCTAACCTATTCTTCTCGCACAGCAACGCAGTTTTAAAATGTTTCGGAAGGAAGTGCTAATGTAGTTTCTTCCTTCACTACTGATGTAAAATGCTTTTGAGTGGGACCAAATGTTTGATTGGTGTCCCACGGTTGGAATTGTGTATATATATTATTTTGGAGATTTATTGTCCTTTTTCGGACCACAGATTGAAAAAGTGACCAGAGATTTAAACTCCATTTGATATCCAAAAACTAGGCGGTCCATCATTCAGACCACAGTTGGACCTGCTACATATGACGTCCATCATGAAAATATGAATCTCAATATATTTTTTTCAGGAGAAAAAGATACACATCTGCAATATGTTGCTAATCAAAAGAAAGCTTGAGCTGATACAATTTATTTGTTTGGCAGTTGACATATGAACAACACACCTTTCGTCAATAATACCTTCTCTATGCATTTACTGTAAAAAGATGCTCGAAATAGTGCTAAGAAAATTGCAATGAGCACAATTATTAATGTTCAAGATGGGTCGTACCTGCCCACATTACAACACCTCCAGCATTTTCAATTCTTTTCCGCTCGTCACTTCTGTTTGGTTTGTGATCCTCTGAGAGTGGAATTGCTGCCAAGCACAAAAATGAAGTGTACTTCAGAAGTTACAATCGAAAGAATTTCTGGCCTCAAAATTTTTGCAATGCAAATAATCATAACTATAATTGAATGGTCACAGATAATTATTATCTTGAGATCCATATAAGAAGTAACCTAATGCAGAAAGAATACAGGGCAAGATATTATATACAATCTTTATGATGAGTTAAATGTAGAACTTTTTCATAAGATTATGCCAAAGGAAGTTGGTTCGTTTTCTTATCAGATAGATATAATCCATTAGTTCTTGGATTTGAAAACATGTTATTTAAGAGAAACATTTCCCTCGTTATCAGTTTTTAATAATCTTTTGAAAAACAGAAACCAGCTTGAATAAATATTTTTAAGCCTTGAACACTATGAAATATTTCAACGGTAAAACAACTTGATTTAACAGACAATAAGATCATATCTCATAAACCCTTACAGTTTCCACAGGACCAGGATGTCTAGCATCCAGATGGAAAAATTAAGGGAAAGGGAAAGTAGGAAATGATAATCATCATGAAATATAATATCAACTGATTATTCATTACATATTCGGACGAAAAATCATGCTTTTATTATCTAAGTAACATTGACACAAGTATTGTTATCATTGTTTTCATTACGTATCTGCTAATCAAAATTAGTCGAACAAAACACATTGTCTCCCAAACAATGTCCATCGATCCCCTATTCCTGCAATCTAGTAGCAGCTAAAAATTGTTTTATGAATTTCACTCGGAATATTTGGAGGCTTCTTTTCTGTACAGTATCCATGGAATGGTAAATGGTTAGAAGGCAACATACTACATGAAAAGTATACTACCTAGAAAAGGAAAAGAAATCTACAATATGAAAAGTACCTTTGCCTGCCTTTGATACTATAGTCCGTGAATCTCCAACATTAGCAACATATAGTTGATTGCCAACTAGAACTGCAGTTGAAGCTGTTGAACCATCGTCCCGGAAAGTATCTTTCTCAGACTCCAAAAAATCTCTGTCAGTCTGCTGATATGTTTCACCTGTGGTTTTAAATAACTTATTAGGTTTAACCACTAATTAAAACGAGAGCCATGTATGACCAATAAGGAAAGCCAATAACCATGCAAAGAGGGGATATTTTTTTCACAGCATAGAAAGCAAAAGATGAGCTAGAGTGAGGTTAGTTATAGGAATAGCAACAAAATGCAGGATGGGCGTTCCATAACCTTCTCAAGGTAAATATAAGCTCCTGAAACTGTCCCCACCAGAGCATGGGTTGATTTGTGCTATTAAAGACGTTTATCTTTTCTATATGAAATTGGAGTAGGATCAAGGCACCTCGTGTAGCGAATCCCCCAAAGTAGAGCCCCAAAAGTAATCAGGTTTAAATTTTTATCTTGTCTGCACAACCAGACTACTCTTTATCGTAGATCTAACATAGTCCCCATAAGGGATGGGGAGAGATGAAGACTGAAGATGATTGATTCTATGGTCGTCCAGATGTGCTGGTGTGTAAGAAGCAATAAACAGAGATGAAAATAAATTTATTAACTCACTTATTGCCAATTTGGTGTTTGTAATAAATTCTGGATGTTTCATGAGATTCTCAAAAAGATGTTCCTTTAAATACTCTGCTGCACGTGAACCACCATGACCTGTCATAAAAAATCATATTCGTCACAAATGTAAGATTATCAATTTCTATTCATAATTAAGTGAAATGCCCATGCCAAGTAAGATTAACAGAGGAAGCAGGATATTTGATGAAGCACTAAGCTTTAAAATGACAATTTGATCCTCCAAAATATGCAAATTTAAAATTTTCACTACACTAGTTAACTTTGATCCTTTTTTAATGATATCTGTTTAACGCGATCAAATGAGATAAACTATGTTTTGGGATAGTCATAGTTACCAGGACCACCTCTTGGGCAACTACCAGGAGTGAGGGGTGTGAGGTACTAAATTGGTAAAAGTATCCAGAACTCCCTATTTAGTTTAGATCCACGAGTCCATTTTCTACTATCAGTCACCTCCATTTATTCAATAGACATGGACAAACAAATTTTCAAGCTATATATGAACTGAAAACTTACTTGGCCTGATTTTAGAGTCTATCATATTAGAAATAAGAAATTTCAACCAATTTAGCTAACACATACTAGAAACTTCTACCATAACACATATTAGAAACTTCTACCATATAATTTCCAGCACCAACTGAAGCTGGAATTGGGTTTTCCCTTGCCAAAGTAGGCAATTTACTCGCACCTTTTAAGTTTTACCAAGGTCAAAACGATAACCATGTCAAGATTTTCGTTCATGCATGCAGTAAGATGAAATTTTAGATAGCCAGACTTCACTTGAATTTGGCCATTAACATCATAAACTGTCACTTTAGCAGGTTAAGACTTTTATTATATCAACAACTCAAGCTTCAAGGTAAAGGGTAATTCGAGAACATCTAACCGTCAAATATTCCAAAGAGACAGACTGGTAGTCCATCGACCTTTGAAGTCTTAATGTCATAAAAATCCTCCATAGTTGCCCTCTTTCCTCTAAAACTTGAATATCCACAGCTCAATCTTCCATCTTCACTGCCAGATAGGAAAAAATCCAAGAGTAAGCGTGACTCAAGGGAAAAATAAGCAATGTGATATACAAGTCCATATAGGCAGGAAAGAAGAGAGAAAAGTCTCAATAACATTATATATATTTCCATTCGGCAGGAAAAAAAAAAGACATTATAGTATGTTCATATCTTCCAACTATGGCGTATGACATAATGAGCAAGTTAACATTGCATTAACACTGAGTGAGTTGTGCATATTCAGCTGAGGAAATATATTAACTTCCTGTAACATAGTCTGCACACTTTCTGTTTTCTCCAGCATATTACTCAAAGAAACATCTTATTAATATGACAAATAATATGAGAAATTAAATATTCCTGAACAGGAAACTCCTGGTCCTGAAAATTCAAATAAAATCTAATTTTAGAAAATATACCCAGACATGTAATATAAGTCCTTTGTTAGAACATACCCAACAGAAGATGTTCGTGTGATTTAACGTTTTCTAAAGCACATTAGAAACACCGAACAAGACTCAGATATGGAACAAGCTATAGTACCACAAACTCAAACCCTACTTTAACAATACTAATGTTGTAGGCAATAATAAGATACAATAATTGCTACATGTACATTTATTTCGGACCCATCAACAATTTAGCAGAAAAATTTGTATCTCTAGCAGTTGTCCGTATCTTTCTATACTGCATAGATGGGTTCTGCTTCTTCACTCGGTCCAGATATATAGTTCGCAAGTGTCTTTCATCCTCGTTCTCGTTATCCCAATACCGTGTAACCAGCCTGCCACGTGTCTATTTCCAGAATATAAAACAATAAAAGCTCATGATTAATGTTGTTCCAAATCGTCACTGGAATACGCATCAACAAGAGGGCATTCCAGAAGCATTTTCCAGTTTGATAATAAAGATTTCTGACAAATCCTCTCACACCTTTCAGAAAACAAATGAAGGGACAAAAAAGGAAAAAGAGCCAGATTTCATCAAGAAACTGAAAGAGAAAAATTACATGAGGTGACCATGTTTGATGAAGTTACATATGCCAACTGAATCTGCTATAGATCATACAGTAAATGAAAACCCTATGACTAGAGCACAAAAGCTTGCAACCAATCCAATCCGTAAATAATGTCAACTAACCTTAGTCACCACATACAAAAATGAATACTATAATGTAAGATTTTCTACTGACACTAAAAATAATGTATTGCAAAAATCGACCATAGACACACAAGCAATTAAAAAATCTGCAAATTTGATCACCTCTTCCATCCTCCACTAGCATATCCTCCATCTTCGTCCTTCTCAGGTAAAATATCAATAACAGGTCCCCCCTTGGCGTTTGCTCCAGAATTCACCATCATCTTTCTTGTTATTGTAGATTTGAAATCCCACAAAAAAGTTAAGCACTGCGGTGCATTCAATCCTCTTCGGATATAGCCTAACTGCCTTAACTCAGTGTATCTTGCAATATTCCCTGCTCGAAGACTCACGGACCTCAGAAAGCTGTTGCATAACATCTAAAGCAACCGTCTTGGGTCTCAATTTCAAATCTAACGCAATGCATGAAAAAGAAGAAGAAATTAGGATCTTTATGTTAACCCTCATGTCTAAGCAAATCATGAACATAAGATCCATCATTTTCGAATGCTGAGTTAACAACTTCAAGGAATATCAAAAACAACGAGAGAAAAATGTCTTTAATCTACCATTATCACCTGCTTCTTTTTTTCTCTTGTTTGAGAATACCAAAATCAGTGTACAGATAAAGCTCCTATCTTTTGATTCCATATTTAAGCAAAATATAGAGTATCCAAATACTTCTTTTACACATATATAACTGTAAAGCTTGTGCCCTTGTTTTTGGTAAGTATAGCAATAGTAAGAAACTCACATATTCAGCTTCCACAATTATTAATTTGCTAGATAAATAGCCATTTTACATCATTTCCATCTTTTCTTTCTTTAGATATTTCTCAATATGGCAAACAAAAACAAGTTTCATTCACATCTTCATCTCGTTACCTTCATTTAATCACAAATTCAAAAACGAAACAATAAAATATTTGCATAATTCCATAAAGCTGATTGAACTTATCTGATTTATTTCCATCTCGCACACTTCATAATAAAGTTATAAACCAAATAAAAACAAAAACAAAAACAAACTATTGATCGGCTCTTACTCAAAGCATCTGATACATCCAGAAACACAGATCGGCAACCATCATTAAAGTAACTTTATTTCCCCATCATCCAATAATAAAAAAAAATTGAGAAAAAACGAATAATTATAAAATAATCAGGGGAAAAAGTAAATCCGATCCGAATCCGATATTCGAATCAAGGAAACTTGCTCATTATCGGAAAAAGAGAAAGGAGAAGAAGCTTTTAGAATCCGGAACCCTAGAGAGAGTAATCTGAAAGTGTGATGATTGAAGAGTGAAGTGAAGAGATGTATTTGTTGTGAAGTGGTATAGAGAGAGAGAGAGTCCGAGAGAGACGCTAGACGCCTGGCTGTTGAAAGTCTAGTCACCGAAGTGAATATGGCTACGTGGCAGTCTCTCTCGTGCATCCACTTACAAGAGTTTCTTCTCTCTCTCTCTCTCTCTCTCCTTTCAACAACTAATTATGAGCACCAACAAAAGCCACTGGGGGAATGTTAGCTAAAAACAAAAGATTAATGGCATGTTTTGGAGTGATTGTAAGTTGTAAATTTAATGAAATATGTAGATAACAATTAGGAAGTAATTGTAGATCTATGAATAAAGATTTATCATATATTCATCCTTTATTTTTCTTACGTTTGCTAGGCTTTATTGACTACTGTAAAGATTGATCAAAACAGTGGGATCGGAATTACAAAACAACTTTAGTTACCAACTTTTAGTAAAATAAGTATTGAACTTCAAAGTTGAGCAATCTTACTATCAACTGGTCTCTTGTCGTCTCCCCATCCACCTATATGTTATGTGCACATTTGGATGCTAGTTGGAATGTAAGGTTCTTTTGTACTCTAATGCTCAAGTTAGTTATAGAAAATAAAGATTAAGTTCATGTTTGATAGAGATTAAATAATAAAATCAGATTTTTAGTAAATTTTGATAAAAGTTGATAAAATATGTGAGTGAAAAGTTGTGGATCATATGAAATATGCGGTTAAAATTAATTGTTGACTTTGATTTGAGATTTTAATCCAAACCAAACAGAGCTACGTGTAGGATAGATGAACGAACAAAAGATTAGAGTTTATGATATTTTCATACCTTTACATGTACAAGATTGAAGTATTTGTAGAAGACTTGAGGCCGTGTATTTCTAACATTTAACTCTATGCAAACATATAGGTTGATTTTTCGTATTGTGGGGTTCATATATATGCAAACCTCCTAGGTTGACTCTCCTTGTCACCTAGTCTACACAAAACCTCTCCAAGAGGTTCGTTCCTTGTGAGGCTTCCTTGTAGATTGAAACGACGTGGTGCTCTTACTCCTACAATGCATTCCAAGTCCTTCATGTGTTGTCCATGCTCACCAGAGATAATGACAAGAAGCAATTAAAGATATCAATTTTCAAGTCTTTCTTGTAATCTTATTTCTCATCCCTTATCTTCATTTTTCGTCTCTGTCCCAGCTCTTTCATTCAAACCAATTTCTTTGTATTAGGTCTTTCCTCTGAGTCCTTTCCCCACTATGCCGTCCTTCCCTCTCCTCGTTGGTCACTCTCCAGTTATGCACATTTTTCCTTGTTGGGACCTATTATCCCACTCATTTTGCTATTTCAAAATCGCTTGGTATATTCCCTAGCTCTCCTATGTAAGGTTATAGGAGGCAATAGTGGACACGAGAGGAGGACTGTGTATATGTAAGAGATAAAAAGGCAAAATGTGATGAAGAGGTTGATGCAATGAATACGAGGATAAAATATAGTAACATAATAAATAAAATAGCTGTGTTTAAATAATTATTGCATTACATTAGTTTATATTATTATAGGTGTTTCGGCGCACTCATGACCTCATTTCGTATTTAATATACTAAATTTTTAATGTAAACAAAATGCTAACTTTTTTTTTTTCCTTTATTTGTTTTGACGAACAGTTATCATTATTAATTCACTAAGATAATTGTTTTTTGGCCAGATATATTTCAAAAAAGATTTATGTTTCAGAATAAATAACATTAATTAACTTTTCCTCGCAAGATATAAGCTAGTCTTTTGAATATTTTCACACGTTTTCAAGTTACAATTGAGGACTACTTGGTTCCTCTAGAAATGTTCATAGATTGAATATACAATTATTCCAAAAGTCAGTCGGGACATATTTTATAATTGAATCTGACATAAGGTAGCCTAGCAAAAATCTTATCAACTCTCATTATTTAGGTATAATTCATCCCCTCTTGCAAATGTTAATGTTTGTTTGAGAAAGATTATTTGAAGTGAAATATAAATTTATTTGGAAAACTTTCTCGGGAGATACTATTCAATCTACTCACCCTCCTCTTGAAGAAATCATTGTTCCTAATGGAACTACGGAGATTATTGCATCTTCTTTCAAAAAACCTGAACGTTCTAATGATTCTTTTGTAAATGCAAGAGATATAAAAAATATTCAATCACAGAACAATTACCCTAATGTTGTTCTTCAATCTATGTGTTCTCAGCTCAACAGAATTGAGATTAATTCTGAATTTGAGCATTCTGAGCTTTCAAACTCCGACAAAGGCAAAAAGAAGAAAATAGAAAAACATATTTCATATGTATGCCATTTTCATGAAATTCCTCCTAAAAAATTAAATTCAAAAGGAAAGTGTTATTAAAGAGCTTGCTACTCAGTTATCAAAATTATCCTCCACTTCAAATAATATCAATACTATTGATGAAATCGAATCTCAATTTATTGAAGACTTTGATCTTCAAATAAATAAGATTCGAGCAAAAGAAATTCAATATATATTCAATAAAATTTCCAATTCTAATTTTCAATATATATTCAATAAAATTTCCAATTCTCAAAATTTTAATTTGTGACACTCTTATCCCTTCTTCTCCACAACCCCTAGGCATTTAGGGTGTTCCCATTTGTAGGCTTTAGTGAAGCGTTAGTTTAGCCTGTAGCATTTTGTCTACAATGGTAAGATTACTGTTTCCTTTTGCATCATTCAATTATGTCTTTTTTTTTATCTAATTGGTTTAGTACATGTGGAAGTTCAAAAGAAGGAAATAAAAAAATGTCAAATTATTTTCAAGAAAATAATGAAGAAATTGATGATCAAAATAGTGCATCTGCATCTTCATCTGCATCAAATAATATTTAGAATTATATTAATTCAAAAGAGCTTTAAATTGCTAAAATTATGCAAACTCTTCAAAATTGGATTATCCCAAAGGTAGACAAAAGTTATATCTTTGAGATAGGAAAATTCGATTTTACTTAAAGTTATGTTATTAAAACTTTAGAACAAACTATTCTTGTAAAAAATCAAATTGTTTCTATTAATTTGCTTTCAAAAGATTATATCATTGCTCATGGGAAGAAATTTCAATATATTCATATTGGTCTTGTTCAAATTGCTGTCAAGTTCTTGTTTAGATTAGGACTTGATATTCATGTTCTCATAACCATAAGAGACAAAAGACTATTAAGGTTTGAACACTCTTTACTGTCCATGCTTGAATCTAATCTCTAGAGTGGTCCAGTGTTTTCAAATTGTCATCCAAATTTTTCTATTAGCCTTCAAGATTGAGCTATTTTAAATGTTCTTAATCCTCGTATTCAAACAAAAAATTTCGATGTTGATGATCGTTTAAAAGCATTTTCTCTAGTATATAGAGTTTATTACAAACTTTTGAACACTCAACTCAATATTCGTGCTCTTAGATTCTCTCCAAGAGATGAAAATCTTTTAGTTGAAGTCAATCCATTTCATTCAAATGTTATGATTCCTAAGAGAATTCCATTGAATCTTCAAGAAATAGGTTTACAATGGGATTTTGAGAATGCACAAAATTCTATTCCTACTTTCGTAAGAAGAAATTCAGAACAAATCATTCATTTTCCCGATGGTAGTGTCAGAGTTATTTTTTGATAAACCATCATCTTCTTTGAATACTTTTCAAAGATTTTTTTCCTCTAGATCTGATAATAGATCTAAACAAGATTCTTTTCAATCTGCTAGATTTTGAACATCTTCTATCAAATGAGTGAATTTTAATCCAAAAATTCCAAAACCTTTCTATCAAAATGAGGATTCTGACAAAGAAGAAGAAGTAGAACCGCCTACTTCTCCCACTTTATCATATATGATTCCGCCTCCTTCGGAAAATCTTGATTGGCAATGTAATGTTATTTCTTTTACTATTGATAGAAAAAATGAGTTCAAAATTGATCAAACGTCAGAAGTCAAAAAATCTTTTTCAAAAGAACAAATAACTCCTGAAGTCAAAAAATTCCGTCATTTGATCAAAAAATCGTTTTCAAAAGAACAAATTGAATCTTACTAGGAGATATTAGTTTTTACGAATGGACTTATTTCAAAGTTTTCAAAAAATTACCTTCCAAAAGCAAAACAAAAACTATTCAAAATACCACTTCGTCAAAGAAAACTTGAAAAACTTCCTCAAGAAATACTATTCATCTTCTTACCCTCCTCTTGAAGAAATCATTGTTCTTCATGGAACTATTGAGATTATTGCATCTCCTTTTAAAAAAAAAAAAAAACTGAACGTCCTGAAAGTTCTTTGGTAAATGCAAAAGATATCAAAAATAGTCAATCGCATAACAATTACACTAATGTTATTCTTCAATCTATGTGTTCTTAGCTCAACAGAATTGAGATTAATTCTGAATCTGAGCATTGCGAGCCTTCAAACTCCGACAAAGGCAAAAAGAAGAAAATAGAAAAACCTATTTCATCTTTATGCCATTTTCATGAAATTCCTCCTAAAAAACTAAATTCAAAAGAAAGTGTTATTAAAGAGCTAGCTACTCAGTTATCAAAATTATCCTCTACTTCAAATAATATCGATACCATTGATGAAATCAAATCTCAATTTATTGAAGACTTTGAAATTCAAATAAAAAATATTCGAGCAAAAAATTATCAATATTCAAAAATTCCAGCTTTTTATCCTTGAAATACTACTCCAAACCTACTTTTTGAAGAAAAGGGCAAAACTCAAGTCAAATTTGACGAAAATTCTATCATTGAATGGAATATTGATGGATTATCCGAATATTGAATTATTTAGCTTCTTGAAAAAATGGGTATTTGTGTAAATGCCTATATTACTAATGGAGCTAGCAATCATGAAGCTACCAATAATATTATCCTTGCGTTTTCTGGACAACTTAAAGATTGTGGTTCAATTATCTTACTGCTGAAGATATAAATCAAATTGCTAATGCAATTAAACAAGATGGCACAAATAATAGTTTTGCTACTCTTGTCTACACTATTATCAAACATTTTATCGGTATTCTTACTGATATTCATGAACATTACTCTCAAATTCTTATGGATCTTAATTGTCCCACTCTTCAAGATTTTCGGTGGTATAAAGACACGTTCATCACTCGTGTATTACTTTGTCCTGATTGTGAACAAGCTTATTGGAAAGAAAGACTTATTGCTGGACTTCCAAAGCTTTTCGCTGAAAAGATTCGTAATGCTATCAAAAGAGATCATGATAATTCAATTCCTTATGATGATCTTACTTTTGGAAAACTGATCAATTTCGTTAATCGAGAAGGATTAACTCTCTATACTGATCTCAAACTCAAAGCTAAAATGAAGTCAGAAATTTGGATCATTTTGTGAACAATATGGATTTGAGAAAATTGTTCCACCTTCAAGATCAAAAAGGAAAAATATGTCTTCATATTTCAAGAAAAGGTCTTTTCAAAAAGATTTTAGTAAGAAAAGGAATTTTCAAAATTATCCTTCCAAAAACTTTTCAAGAAGAAAATTTTCAAATAAAAGAATTTCAAATGTTACATGTTGAAAATGTAACAAATCTGGTCATTATTCAAACAAATGTTCTCTTAAGGAAAAGATTAGTAATCTTCAATGCGATGAAGATACTAAGTTTGAACTTCTCAATCTTATCAATTTCTAATCTAGTTCTTCAAATTCCGAAATTGAACAAGTTTTTCAAGATCAAGAAGATTTTGATTTTGAAAATAGTTCAAATTCATCCTCATCCTCATCCTCTTGTCAAAGTAAAAACGTTTGTGGTTGTAAAACCATAAATGTCATTGCAAAAGAAGAATAACTTATTAAGAAATTATTGATCAAATTCCTGATCGAAATTTGAAAAATAGGTTTAACGCTTTCTTCATTCATCATCAAAACCTGAACCTTTTAATATTCATGATTCTATGAAAAGTTTTCAAAATGAAAAATCCAAAGCTTCTAGTTCTGATTTAAGATCAGAAATCAATAATATGAAAACTCAGATTTCAAATCTTGAGAAGCAAAATTGCGTTAGAGAAGGACTTATCCCTACAAAATAATGGACCACTCTCGAGATTAGACTCAAGCATTGACAGTAAAGAGTTCTCGAACATTCGATACTCCGTAGGATGTGACATATAAATAGGTAAAAGGTAATTATTGATCATATAAATAGTGGATATATTCCATTATTTTAGGATGTGACATGTGAGAGATAAAACCAAAAAGAAAAAAGTCGATGGCTTTGTAAAAATAAGACGGTGGCTCTGTCTTGGGATATATATATATTGACGGTCCGTTTAATTTGTGCGTTATATTCCTTATTTTCCTTGTTTGCTAATATTCTCCTGGACAACAAAAGATCCTGTAGGTAAATAAAAATAAAGGAAATTAGCGAAAAATTTCCTAACAAATGGTATCAGAGCGTCAAGTGGTTCGGAGTATTGGAGCAATAGAAAAGTATGTCGTTGAAATTTGACGAGAGAATTAATTTTGGCTTGTGGCAAGTATAGGTCAGGGATTTATTAATTCAAGTTGGAATGCACAAGGCTTTGAAAGGAAAACCAACCTAGAGTTCTGGCAAGGAAGCTGAATCCAATATGAGCGATGAGGATAGGGAGGAATTGGATTTGAAGGCTGCAAGCACGATACGTCTCTGTCTGGCTAAAAGTGTTCTTGCAAATATTCATGGGATATCTGCTGCAAAGGAACTATGGGAGAAGCTAGAATAACTATATCAAACGAAGAGCCTCTCAAATCGGTTGTACCTGAAGGAGCAATTTCATTCATTGCGCAAGGAGGCATGTACAAAAATCTCAGACCATCTGAGTGCTCTCAATAGGATTGTTTCAGAATTGGAGGCTATTGGAGTGAAGATAGATGATGATGATGATGATGATGATGATGATGATGAGGCACTACGTCTCATATGGTCTCTTCCATCTACCTATGAACATATCAAGCCAATCTTGATATATGGGAAGGAAACTTTGAGTTTTGCAGAAGTGACAAGCAAATTGATCTTAGAAGAAAGAAGATTAGAGAGACAGAATATTCCTTCTGACAATGCGCTGCTTGTGATTGAAAAGGTGAAGATGGGCAACTCCATGAGGAAGAAAGCAACTTGTTGGAATTGCGGTCGAATTGGTCACGTGAAGAGAAATTGTCCAAAAAGTAGAGCAGGGTCGGCTAACTGCTTGAGGTCGGACAATGCGTCCTCTCCGGGAGAGGACACACTTGTGGTGCTGTAAAGTAAGATGGGAACATCCCCATAGCATGTCGCCAGTTGCCATGATTAAGGATGTGTTCTTACTGACGCGGGTCAACATATCTGCACAAAGCATTAACTCACATTTGATACAAGGTGTGTATGTATGTGGTGCTGTTGTAGTGTCGATGGCTGATGAGCTCTTTGGGATAGTCAGTGGGAGAGTTGCACCATAATTATCAGCAGGGTTGTTTTGACATGTAGCCGATGAAATGCTCAGAATTTGTGGGTAATTCTGAGTGGTTATACTCATATGGTGGAATATGGGACCGTTAAAGTGTGTCAGAGGCTTACCTGTTTTTCCAAGGTATTGTGATTAAAAGTTGTAGAAGAGGTGACAAGATTTTGACTCGTTTCGGTAAGGTGGAGATTGTTAGGTAATTGCCTCAAAATTCAAAGTTGGAGGACTTCTACTGCAAATAATAAAAGGTAATTATTGATCCTATAAATAGTGGATGTATTCCATTATTTTAGGGTGTGACTTGTGAGAGATAAAACTAAAAAGAAAAAAGGCGACTGCTTGGTGAAAATAAGACAGCGGCTCTATCTTGGGAATATATATATATATATATAAAAATAGTGAGTTATATATTCAAACATCGCGGCTCTGTCTTGGGAATTATATAT
This sequence comes from Fraxinus cuspidata, assembly GCA_903798385.1. NCBI lineage: Eukaryota > Viridiplantae > Streptophyta > Magnoliopsida > Lamiales > Oleaceae > Fraxinus > Fraxinus cuspidata. The sequence continues at coordinate 2,059 of CAIGRP010129101.1, read as the reverse complement.
ATATGTGTATGTGTGTGTGTGTGTGTGTGTGCGCAGTTGTCGGTAGCTTCTATGGAGAAGAAGAAAGGCAAGTTTTGGGAGGAAATATATATTTACCAACATAAAAAGTTAGAGACAATTTTTCTTTGTAATACTTTGGGATTGGATTTGTGAGTGAAAATCTATATGATTGTAACAATTTTTCATATAGTGAAAAGCTTTGACGGTTCGTTTAATTTGTGTGTTATATTTCTTATTTTTCCTTATTTGCTGATAGTCTCCTGGACAACAAAAGATTCTGCGGGTAAATAAAAATAAAGGGAATTGACGAAAAATTTCCTAACAAATACAACAAATTATAGACAGTCATGTAATGAACCAACAAAAATCTGGCCATTGACAATATTTCTTTTGCGAATGTAAGATAAAATACAATTACTCAAATCTATAACCATTTGATCTATCTCACAAATACCAATCAGCTCTACAGAGCTGTGACGAGATATTTCTCGAAGGACTCCACCATCACCACCACCTATAACCAGAACCTGTAGTCAGGGCCGACCCTGGCCCAAGGCCACCAAGGTTATTTACCTAGGGCCTCCAGCTTGAAAGGGCCTAAAAAAATTAAAACTTCAAAACCCAACTAAATATTTCATTCTTTTTTTTATGAGTTGGGTCTCTAACCCTTTAAAAAGCAACAACAAAATTGATCTAAATAAGAGGCTCAAATTACTTGGGTATATAACTTACATTCTTGTTTAAGAATAAAATGGATCTATAATTAAACTATTGCCTAATGTTATATTTAATATTTTATTGTGTTTTTCTATCTACCAAAAAAAAAAAGAAAGAAGAATCAATGCGTTAAAAAAATTTAAAGAAATTTCCTAAACTATTGCCTAGTGTTATATTTAATATTTTATTGTGTTTTTCTATCTACCAAAAAAAAAAAGAAAGAAGAATCAATGCGTTAAAAAAATTTAAAGAAATTTCCCATATAATTTTTTGTAAACCATATAAAATTTCTTTAAAATTTATAAATTAATTTTATGAAAGTAAAAAAAAAAAATTATTTATTCTAAAATTGCTCATTTCATTTTCTAAATTTATTGAGAAATTGAATTTGAATCGATCATAATTGGTGTTAAAAAGACTTCTACACTTGCTAAAAAAAATATATTTAAGGGTCTCACAATAATTTGTTACCTAGGGCTAATAAATCTCAGGGCCGGCTCTGCCTGTAGTCACATAATCAACAAGAGCGCAAAAACCAGTGGTGTCAAAATAAGGTGGAAAAGATATATAGCAAAGGTCGTAACTTAAGGAAACCCCCTTTATTTACTTTTCAATGTGGTTATCCCAAAATTAGCAGGGGATATCACTAGGATGCTAGTTTTGAACCATCTCATCTAAAAATAATTGTTAGAGAGGGGTTACATTTATTATTTATTCAAAATTAGTCTTTAACACGCCTCTTAACGTGTAGACTAGATTCTTTTTTTTTTCTTTCTTTTTTCACCTAAATGCCTTATGCATGCACAAATTTATAAATGGATGGTGACAAGACTTGAACTCAAATTTTTTGCCCGTTCTAATGCCATGTTAAAAAAATCTCTTCTAAACGTTTATACCCTTTTAGAGAGGAAATGAATTTATTTAAAGTTTGTCTTCAATAGCCATCACTCAGAGGTCATCGAGAAGAGAAATTCCAGTGGGTGTATGGGCGGACAGGGGGGTGGCCTAGGGGGGCACGTGCCCCCCCTAGATTTTAAAGTTATTTTTTTATTTTTATTATATATATATATATATAAAAGGATAAAAATCAGAAAAAAAAAACCCCCAATTCATCTCTCTCTCCCAGTCTGGCCCTCTCGTCCCAAACTCTCAATCCACTCGACGCTTCACTGCTCCACCACCGGCGCCGGTCCACCACTCCATGGCTAACGGCTCCCCAGTCCACCACCACCACAATCTAAGATTCGTCATTCTCCTATCCTCCCAAACCCACAGATGCAGCCATGCAGACTACGCAGTCTCGTGAGTCGTGACCGTAGTTTCCATTTCCGTTTCCAGCCTT
>CAIGRP010129091.1:0-34058 GCA_903798385.1 Fraxinus cuspidata | reverse complement strand
AACTTATTGAGATATCTCAATTTTAAATATTTTATGTACCTAAATCTCTTTTTAAATTTTACAATTAGTCATACATATATACTCACTAAGAGTATATCCCCCATCAACGGGATCATCTTTGAGTTTACTCCATTTCCTTTTGAAGATTTTTATTTTGGAATCAAATGTTATCACACTTCAAGCGTGCAAATGATTTATTAAGCCCTTGTTTGAGCTTCATTTACGCTGCAAGCATGTCTTGTTGTATTCAAGGTTAAAATGTAAAATTTAGTTATTTTATCGAAATAATTTTTAAAGTGTTCATTCACAAAAGTATTTTTTGTATTTAACTTATTATTATAAAATATCTTTTAAGCACCTCTATACATGCTTATAGTAAAATCTACACTGATAGTAACTACGGTTAGAATTTGGTTTAGAGAATGAAAATTTAGTTAAGTATACAATTTAAAAAGTGACTTTGTGTCAACTTCAACCAAATATTCGGATTTGATCTGATGGTCAAATTATAAATATAAATAAACTAATTTGTTCTACTGTCGACTAGATTGTCGTGATATATTTGGAATCTCAAAATCAATTTTGGATGAATGAGAAATTAAAATCCTAAGTTGAAAAGAATAGAGGAAAAACTGGCCGGATATTTGCATAACTCTATCGCTCGTCCAGCGCTTGAGCGAGCTAGAGCGATGAGACGTCGCTCGAGCGAGAGAGCTTCCGTTGAACATGTGTCAATGTCGCTTGAGCTAGAGTCCAACAACAGCAAGGGAAACTTCTCTTCATGAAGGTTGCTGAGTTTGAGACGTGACACTTTACTCACAACCTCTCATCTTCTACAAATAGTACCATTTGGATGTCCATTATCCACCCATATCATTTTGCATTGAGTATTATATCAAAACTCTTGCAAAAACTTTCTAAAAGCGTTTTCTTTTAGAGAAAATAATTTGTTTAAGTTCGTTGTTGCCTTATGGTTGAAGTGCTTCTACTATAAGGAAGTAATTCGTTGTATCTTAGGAGACGATTGTCGTTTTTTTTGTTAGCACCGTTGTGAGGCAAATTTGTTTTAAAGAAATAGTGTTTCACTTTCCTCGGATCATTTCATCTCATTCTTTTTCTTCATTTCTACCGATCGTTACTTTGTTTAACTTCATTTCTCCGTTGTTAAATTTAGCTTTTTGGTTATCCACTTTTAAAACAAAACTTTGCTATATCACCAACAACTATGCCGTTAAACTTTGTGTCGTTTTGTTTACTTCACCGAACTTTATATTTCTTTTGTATCACCATGCTATTCAACCACCAGTTTTTAACATATATCATTCTAAAATTAACATTTGTCTAGCGTAAAATAGAAAATAGAAATCATTCTAATATTACTTACCGAATTCATTCTTATGTTCAGTGGCGGAGGAAGGTGAGCCAGTGGGGCCCCTGACCCGCTGAGATTTGGGAACGAAAGATTTTCTATTACTTTAAATTATTAATATTATTTAATTTCACATTTGAATTTTTTTTTTCGTAATTAAAGTAGATTTCACTAGATCCAAATATTGAGCCTGTCACAGTTTACGTGCTAAGCAATAGATTAAGGGTGTATCTAATGCTTCTGAATTGACGTAACGTTACTTGTACATAATAATTTAAATACAAATGACGTGTCAAATTAAAACAGAGTGGAATTTTATTTCAATCGTATCTTATGTAAATCCTTATATAAATTATTATGTACACGTAACACAATCGTTTAAATTGTTGGTTGTGCATTTGAAATTAGTGATGAAAATGGCTAGCTTTTGAAAAATAATGGTGGAAAAGTAGTTCAGAATTTGTTCTTCATAAAGTCGACGAGTAAGCCATTATTTGTTCCATAAAGTTGCAGTACATCGTCCAACTTTAGCTATTTCATTTTGCCAATAATTGAATGAATAAGGTAGCTTCTAAATTCAAACGTCGACTCACTGGTAAACAATAATTGGAGACTCGAGTAATTTAAAAGTTTTAGATAAAATTTTAAGAGACTTTTTTAGAAAAATAATAATTAAAAAAAAAAGTCAGGAGAAAGCACATGAATTGTCTATACTACAATATTTTTGTAGATCAAAAAAGAAAAACTAACTCAAATAACAGTAAAATGACTGTATACAGATTCTGATTCTGAAAAGGGGAAAAATAAGAACAAGGGCAAGAAGAAGCCGAAATTTGGGGCATATTCATATACCTAAAAATGTTACGTTGTCTGTTGTTTTTTTTTTAATAAATTATTAATTCGTAAAAAAAAGAGAAAAAAAAGAAGAAGCAAAAAACTAGTTCGGAAGTTCAGACATCTTAGGGGATACTCATCATTTTGGATCTTTGAGGTCGTTTCACTTGTTTACCATCACTCACAGTCCACACATTTTTCATGTCGCGCAACTATTAATTATTGAAACTCTAATTTAATTACTTCCCAAATATGCGCAAAGTGTGTCCATAAGAATTCTATCCTTTTACGTAAAATTCAATTGTACTCTTCAAAAAATATGCTTGGATTTATGAACAAACTACGCACCATTACATTGCATGAGTTTTGCAATGGTGACATGTCCCATCAATTTAACAAATACACGCTTATAAATTTACATTAATAATTCGATGTGTCATATTTAACATAAGTTAAGCATAGATAAATAATAAATTATTTCTCATTGATACACTATTTTAAACACTATTAAATTAAACAATAAATTAGATTCTTGATATCTCTTATGAATAATTGTATAAATAAAGTAGAGTTTAGGTATTGGGGAAGAAGTTTCGAAATCATAAAAGCACCAATAAAATCTCTATATATGCAAAAGTCACAATTGAGGCTCAAGTTGCATGTCCTTTAGTGCTTAACCAATAAATCCAACTCCCCAGTTGGGGTCGAGTTGAGATATGTTAATCAATTTGTTGTCCAATTTTTCTTTAGCTACTTCTTATGTTTTAAATACGCGATATTTTTAATGTAAAATGATATGTCAATAATTAATTGATAGACAACAAATTGGACGGCAAAAATTGAACAGCAAATCTCAAATGGGATGGGATGGGATGTGATGAATTGTTTCAAGACGAATAGTGGTTGTTTGGCAGTGCAGTCCCACCATTATATCACCCACCTCCCATCACGCGGTTCCTCACCTCCTAAATTGACTCTCATAAGTGATTCTTAAAATTTTAAAAATGTCAAAATAGTTATCTGATCAACAATTTTATTAGTTTGAGATCATTAAAGTTTTGATAAATAATTTTTTGACATTTTAAAGGTCTGTTAAATCTTTGCTTTCAAAAAGAGATTTAATTTCTTTTGTCAAAAAGTATGAATATTAAAAGCGTGATTGCACATAAGAGTATCAACCAGCTCAAATCACGACTTGTTGAAATTGTTAAACCAACGTAAAAATTCAAGATTTTAAAATGCATGATATCACACACACAAATTTGATATGGTGCTAACGTGTAGAGTGGGCGAAATTAATTTTATTAATTTTTTAAATAAATTCTCGACACAAATTAATTTTAATTATTAATCATTTTATTTGAAAGTTTGCCTTCACAAATATTAACCATTTTTTTTTAAAATTTTAATCTATTATAGATAACTCTCATTCTAACTTCTACAAGTTAATATAATTGAGACCGAAATTTTTTATTTTACAATAGATAATATTGATTTATGGAGGATTAATATATCACTTATTATATGTTGGAATCAAGAAATTTGTTTTATATAATCGTATTAACTTATAGAAATTGTAGATTATTCGTGTAAATATTGTCTTCAACAGATTCTTTTATGTATTGATCAAATTCATTTTTTGATCAAAGATCCAACGCTTGGACTATATTGAGTGGTAATGAGATATGAGGTCAAATAGTAAAAAGTACCTTTTTTTTTTCTTTAAATGCAAGTGAAGACTCAATTCTAAAAGATAAAATTTGAACTTAAGAGTTACTTTTTATTTGGCCAGAAACTTATTCAAAAGTAATTTTTAAATGGTATATAGTTAGGGTTGAATTTAGCAAAAAAAATGACAATGTGAAGTCGAGGTAAAACTATCGAATCACTTAATATTTTTTTTAATTTTATTGTGAACGCATGCGAACTTAACTTCTACATTGTCAATTTCTTTCACATTAGAATCCAATTTCAAATTATTAAATAGATTGAGAAACCAAGTCTTTTACAAAGTTAAATGAAGTGATTTCCCACCACCTAAAATGTAGAGAATCCCAGCCTAATTACCCTTTTAAAATTTCAACGATAATTGGATTAAGCTTTAACACGGTTACTTTTTTTTACTATAAAACCCCCGTTTGACCTCATTTATGGGGAAAAAAAAATATGTTTTGACATAATTATTTTTTGGAAAATACGTGAGTTAAAAAATAATTTTATTAAAAATGAGTTAAAAAAATGGAGTCCAAAATATGTTCAATAGTAAAACATGGCTGATCTCATTCTACGTACATCACCTACTGAACAGTAATTACAAACGACATAATTAATAAAAAATAAACAGACAAAAGAAAGGTCCCAAAATTAATAAAAAATAAAAGGGATTAAACCACTATGCTAGATGAATTGTGACAAAGATGTTGACGGTCTCAAGTGGATGGAAACGATAAAAGTGTTTAAAACAGTCAAATGAAAGATTGATACGTAACATTGTGTCGATTTATCTATTAATGATGACACTGTAGCATGATTGAAAAAAAACTTAGTTCACGGTACAAGGAGTCAAGGACTCTGTAGTACTCACTTAATTACAACATGGCTGTAATCCACTACACCACTTACAGGTTGGCCACCCTCACCCTGCGCTTCCATCCAAAAACATTGATTCTCATCATTTCTTTATTATCTTGATTTGATATATCCTCATGCTTAAGCCCCAATTTGACTGATATTTTAAAATTAATTAATTATCAGACTCATTTTTAATCACACATTTATATAGCACCTGTTTGATGCACATTCTTAAGGAAATAATCCATTTTAAATAGTGATGTGATGGAAAATATGTGGTTAAAAAAGGTTATGAATTTATATGTAATATTATTTTATAGAAGATCGTATGATTGGAAATGAGTATTGAAATAATACATTTTTTTAATAATGTGGATCAAATATGGCTATAGTAAAATATTTTGCACGTAAATTCAAAAATTTCCCCACTTTTTAAGTACACATCTTTCAAAGAATACCATTCGAACATTTATTTTCTCAAAATAATGACCATCAAGCTTGAGTTAAATTAACAATAAATATTTTTTAGTAACTTTTTTAATAAAATACAGCCCTTATTTGATGGATATTAGAATAAGATTTTTAATAGATTTTGATAAATAAATTGATGAAATATGTGGTTGAAAAGTTGTGGATCATATCAAATAAATGATTAAAATCAATTATTGACTTATCTGAATTAAAATATAAATTTTAGCCATATGAAGGACAAAATTTCATTAGAATTGTACCAAAATAAATAACTCAAGTAAATTTTGACTCATTTGAATAACCTCGTCAATAGCTTCTTCACCTGAAAATCACCCGGTTTACACTCCCAAAATTATAGTTCTGCTTATTTAATTGGGCTTATGTTTGTGAAAAATTAAAATTTTAATTTAAGTTCAAGTCAAAGTCAATAATTAATTATAATAACATATTTTGTGGGATTCACAACCTTTTAATCATATATTTCATCATTTTTATCAAAATTTGCTAAAAATTTGATTTTCCTCTCCTCCCGACTTTGATGATTAGTATATGTATAAAACAACTCGTATTAAAAATTAAATTTAAATAAATAAATTTCTTTACGTTAGTTTGAGTTGATAGACTTAAAGTTTTTACTTTTTACTGTTGAATTTTGTTTAAGTTCAGACGCGACAATAATGCACTGCTCCTCCTCCAATGTATATATATAGCTTTCTCCAGCTCCATCGATATTCACTTTTCATACACAAAGAGAGGGTGAAATAATGGGTATATGCAGTTCCTGTGAAGCCACCTCTGTCGCCACAGCAAAACTGATATTATACGACGGAAAATTACAGGAATATCCATATCCTGTAAAGGTTTCTTATGTATTACAGCAGAACCCTACGTATTTCATCTGTAATTCCGATGAAATGGATTTCAACGACGTGGTTTCCGCGGTGAGTGACGACGAGGAATTGCAGCCGGGTCAGCTTTACTTTGCTTTGCCATTAAGCCGATTGAAGCATCGGCTTCAGGCGGAGGAAATGGCGGCATTGGCCGTGAAGGCCAGCTCGGCGTTGTCCAAGAGTGGTTGCAGCGAGAAATGTAGTTGCCGGCGGCAAGTCTTGGTCTTTCCAAGCGAGAATAAGCTGAAGCCGCCGTCGAGGATGAGGAGGAGTGGTAGTGGCGGTGGTGGGAGGAGAGGGAAGTTTGAGGCAATGCTGAGTGCAATACCTGAATAGGGGTATTTCGGGAAATGTAGGTCGAAAATTCATTTTGTAAATGTTGTTGTAACGAGTCGAATGACTGATAATTACTTAATTAACTAGAATTACTGGGCGGTTAAAATTGGCCTTTATTTCTTCTTTCTCTTGCCATCCGTTAATTAATGCCGTTAGGTTACAGTTTTGCCCCTATACAAGTTGATCCGACTCCTACATCCTTCGCTTCGCATGCTACTGTCTTGACATTATGACCATATTCCCATCGAATAACTAATTATTTGGAGAAAAAAATATTTTAAATAGTAATTTTTTAAGAATGTATTATTGAAAATTAGAATAAAATTTAAATTTACGTGATATTAATTCATGGAAAAATGTGAGATTGAAGATTGTTTAGAAAAAAGAATAATGCTCCTTGGATATGCTTAGCGACAATGATGGAGGTGAAGACGAGTTTAGAAAAAAGAATAATACTCCTTGGACATGCTTAATGACAAGGTAGTGTGATGGACAATAATTGATTGTTGGTTTTTTTTTTTTTGCAAACTGTTCAATCATGTATTGACATGCGTCTTTTCTGTCGTTAAACCTATTATTGAGCTTGTCCGTGCAGTAAGATTGGAGGAAAAAAATGCATTATTAGAAAAATGGATCCCAAACATATAATTTATTTGTAAAAATACAACCATGAATGACAATGTGGTTGACATTGTATAGGTTGTCAAAAAACTATTGATTGCAAAAACAAGTTATTTTTCAAACTACAATTTGCAACTTGACATGTTAGTCAACGAAATTGTCATTCGAACATCAAGCATGATTGCCAACAAATTAAATGAACAATTACATTCTTCATTAAGAAAAATAATTTATTAAATATTGACGACAAGACACACCAATTTAGTGGTAGATGACAAATTTAATTTAAATATTAAGATCACATAAATTTATCTATCAAAAAATTGATGTCACGTCATCAGTATTTAGCTTATCAGTACTTAATAGATCATAACTAAATGTACCAAATATAACACTTAGACTAGTGATTGATAAATTGAACTGAACAATACTGATTTTATTAAGCCCACTGTTTGTTTTGAAAAAAAAAAAAAATTAGTAAATTTTGATAAAAATTGTTGAATCATGCAGTTAAAAAATTGTGAATTCCATTAAATTAAATTTTAATCCACGCTTTTTATTTGAAAAAAATGAAGTTAAAATTTATCAATCAAAATGAGATAATCGAGGGAAGGAATAGAGAAACGTTTGACCTATGGTGGTTCGAGGATAATAGGTTAAAGCTGTGCAACGACTCTTTAGTCTTTACAGCTGGATGGATTGTACTCTCAAATATCCAACAATTATTATGTAATGTTGACATTGTCTTTCGTGATTTTTAAGAAGATAGATGTAGTTTCTGTTTGATCGTCACTGTTTTGAAAAAATATCATTCAAAATAATGAATTTTTTAGAAAAAATGTCTGATTAAAAAGTAATGAAATTTTTGAATTTATCTATAGAATATTTTATTGTACGAATATACGATCGAAAATAAATATGTAGATAAATTTTTTTTTTCGAAGAATGAATGACAAAAATGGGTGTAATTTTTATGTCACCCACTTGTTTGAACCTTATTTCGGCATTAAGGAGATTTTATTTATTACCTCACTTCACTTGCGGTCACATCTATGTAAGTAAAATAAAATGAACTTTTTTTTTTAAAAATATTACCACCAATGCAACTCATCAAGGAAATATTTGGTTTAATTAAAAATTAAGTTCTCAATAAATTTTGACAGAATTTGATAAAATATGTGATTAAAAATTGAAAAAAATTATGAATCTCATAAAATATACGATTAAAAATGAGTCTGAAAAAAAATAAATTTTATATTATACTAGATAAGATAATTGATAATAATTAAATTTATTTTTTTACTTATAAAGACATTTAAACAATCGTTTTAATATTTCTCAAAAACATTCACATACAAGAACTATTCTCATTACTTTCAACAAATAGTCTCAATTATTTGCTCACCGCCAAACTTATTTCTAAAAAGATACTTTTAGACTTTTTAGTCTTGAAAGTATGTTCGGCCTAACATCTTCTTTAATTGTTTGCATCAAATTGGTGCAACTTTTGCAACATTTTGTAAAGTCATTTTCGATCATTACATCAAATATTAAATCAAACGAATAATTTTTTTTTCTTATTTTTTATTTCTAAACAATTAATTTTTTTAGAAATTATTTAATTACAAATTAAATTATTAAATTAAAATTATATTTATGAACTAAAATATAGTATTTATTAATAAATAAAAAATACATTACGCTGAATAATCAAAATCATTAATAATTTAATATACTGACAATGTACTTATAAAAAGACGCGAGGTGAAACAAGTGAATATTATGAAATCCACTAGCTACTAATTTATTTGGATTTAGCAGAGGCGACGTCGGTTTGAATCATAGATGATGTGAGCCAGCTGCCAGAATCCAATGCTGCACGTAAACCCAAGTTAAATTGGTAATTTTTATTATTATTATTATTTTTTTTTTACAATTGTAGTATGTGTACGCAATAGTTTATCAATATACGATGTGGGGAGATTTAATTGGATCAAGATTTCATCGATTAAATAATTTATCTACTTATATTTTAACATTCCGTAAAATATTATGTAAATAGCTATGTACAATAAAGTTTTTCTTTTTTTTCTTAAAGCAAAGCCATACTCAAAAGTACGATTCATTATTTCTGGGGAAAATTGTACCTACGATTCCAAACCTTTCAAATAGTGGCACATTATACCCAAAAAAAATAAATCAATTTAGCAACATTTTGAGCAAAATTGTAATTTTATATCCTCCACTAAAATAATTGAAAAATTAAATTAAAAAAAAAAAAGGAATTGTAAACTATTCATCTCTTCCCCCCCACCCCACAAACCCTAACAACCCAAATAATCAACCGCCACCGCCACTGCCACCTCGACAACACAGTCATTCCATACTTGAGCGGCTCTATCTCTGCCTTCATCCTGAGTTCTGCTGTCGTGAACTTTTGGCATTACTATGCTGGAAGCATCCGCCACTTTGTAATAAATTGGTGCCAATTTTTCTGTTACAGTTGCTGCAACACTGTTCGCATACTCGACGCTGTTTTAGATATAGGATTTGTGGGTTTCGATGCGGGATTCTGAGAATCACGAACTTCCTCATGGCCACGGTATCCGAGCTCTGATGCCACCACATTCTTGGCAGAGATGGCCTCATCAGCAATTGCAGAGATTGCATATGATAATTTCCAAATCACTATCAAGCGACGTGTCGTCTGTTTTGATAGGATCTAATATTTTCAGAGTTGATTCAAGATTTTCTGGACCTGATGCTGTTCTAAATTTATCTGAATTTGGAGTAAATTGGTCTTCAGTTGGTGTTGGTGTTGGCTAATGAGCAAACTGGTGCGTCAATACTGGCGAATTTAGGGAGGGGCTTGCATGGGCTCTCTGGTGCAATTTTTTTCTTTTTTTTAATTGGGTCCATGCTAAAAATGTTTTTTTGTCCATCCTGGATCTGCCCCTGGTTGTTGACGATGATGGTGGTGGAATTTTGGGTTGATTGGGTGTTGGAGGTTGGGGGGAAGAAGATGAACAGTTTACAATTTATTTTTATTTTTTCAATTATTTTATTGGAAAAAATATAAATTTACAATTTTTCACTTTTAAATTTGGTCAAATGTGGCAAACTTGAATTTTTTTAGGTTGACTAAAGGTCAGATGAACAGATTCGGTCTATTTGTCATTCAGCTACAATGAAAATAAAATGTTTGGCACCAGGGATGCAAAAATAAAAGGTTTGTAAATAATCTGCAATTAATTGAAAGTTTTGGGGACCCAAACTACTATTTTTCCTTATTTTTATGAGGAAGAGATTTTAAAGCACAAGAGAGAGAGAAGAAAATGAAACAAGAACGATTTTAGATCGATTGGTCGAGCTGACTATTGAGACGAGCTAGTTGAGTTGAGTTTTAAAATAAAAAAAGTGTTTAGTACTTGTTTGAGTCTCATTTTATTGTAAGAATGCATTTTGGAATAGTAAATTGATGAATAATGTGTGGTTAAAAAATAAGAAAAAATTGAAAAATTTTAATACCATTTAATAATATATGTTAGGATTTAACTCGACAAAAATAAAAATATATTAAAACTGTAGACAGAAAAGTTTCCTAACTTAAATTTTATAATTATCAAAAAAAGATAGTTAATATATATATATATATAGTTTGTAAATTTATGTCTAGAACAAGTGCATAACATTAAAATGTAATCTTCATTATTGATAACAAATTTAATCTCCATAATTAGAATATAATCTCTATGTTATGTTCAATGAACCAAAATAAAACTCAAGGCCTTAACTCATTCATGATGTTTAATTTTTCCAAATATTGTACAATCCGTTCATCGTATTTTCCATAAAATTGGATTAAATATATAATACTGGTCAACATTTTTAAAAAAATAAAATCTTATTTATTATTCGACAAGTCAACTATTTATTTATAATATTCATACAAGTGGTATAGCTTGGTCCATTCAAATTGGCACAAGTCATACCTCGAATTTATCGTAGCATTTAGCAAAACCCTAAACTAGGTTTTTTTTAAAAAAAATAGATTGTAATATTGCCTTTAAATTGCAATCCCGATTGCAATTTGCATTTTAAACAAGTTGCTAAAAAGTCAGCAAATTACTTTGGAAGTCGGTTGCATAATCCCTCAAGAATAATTAAGTAATTGTCATCAATAGTTTGGCAGTGACTTTGCCAACTAAACTTGGAAAAAATGAAAAGAAAAATAAAAAGAACCAAAAAGGGAAAAATAGTACTTGAACTAAAAGATGAAACGACAGTCTGAACCGTACGGAGTAGTTTTATAATAAAGAAAAATAAGGACTGTTTTGTACAATTTGATACATTATTATGAACTAAGCATGTACAATAATAAATGGGAATTAGCTCATCCAACATTTTTCGACAATATGTAGAACAATTGATTTTAAAAGCCTCCAAATATGATAAGATCAATGCAAAATGATGTACGAAGTAGTATATAAAAAAGTTTAATTTATATAAAAGCACGAATTTTGATTAATCATGAGAAAGTTCTAGCTGGGGTTTCGAACTTTTAAACCTTTTCACAACGGATCACGAACCTTCCTTTTGTTAATGGGCGAGCACAACTATTTTAATGTTAAAAAGTCAAATTACTTTTAAAATATCGTTGTCATTGTATCTTTTTTAAAGTACAAATTGACATTATCCGTCAACTAAGGATGACTCTAGCACACTTCCAATAACTTAAAGAGATTTACAAATAGAAAGTTTAGGACCCCATTATCATATGGTTTAAAGGTGAAGGACCCCAGTTGAAATATTCCCTTTTAATGTTCAATGTACATACCCCTGGCAGTCTTGTTAAAACAATCCATAAAGTAACACTATAACTAGACTGCCCCTTTTTGTTTGAAAGGTGGAGTCATTCATTTAATTATGATACATAGATTTAAATTGAGTGTGAATTGAAAAAATGAATCAATATGTGCATTGAACTTTGAAATGGTCCATGAGAATCATATTTGGACATCAATCCACAATAATTCCACCATCTTGTGAATGCAAAAAGTAATTGAGATTTGAAATTTTATTTGTCATATATATAAAGAAAGTTGCATCAAACATTTCAGAATTACAAGATCTGATGTTCTGTAATAATATAATACAAACAATGGGACATGCTTGTTCCCACCCACCGCCACCCCAAGAAAAAATGAAAAAGTGGTGTACTAGAAATCCACTTAACTCTTGAATAGATCATTGTAGACAAGATCACATCCTCAATTTGTCTGTATATTTTTCATTGTTTGTATTGAGAATTTGAGATAAGAGGACAATCTTAGCAAAATATCGAATATAGCGTGGACACACAACAAGCACACATATTGTAAGTTAAATCAAATGCAGCATTTTTAGATAAAATGACTTAGAGACTAGGTAAATAATCTGACGGTGATAGACAAAATATCTGAAAGAAACTTATGAGAATAATAATAAAATGTGACATCACTTGCAAAATTTTCCTTTGTTGATCATTTATGTGTTTTAATTCTATGACGATCACCGATGAAAATAAACATAGGCATCTTCAGTAAAGAATAGTGCATATTTGAGAATAGCAAGCGAGACTAACTTTTACTGAAGCTACCATAAATTCTTTATTTTTGCTTTCTTTTTCAATCGTTCTTTCTTTCATGCGCACTTCGTTTATTAAATAGGCATATGATTATGTATGAATTTTGTAATAATTTTCAGATTATTAGGAGTTAAATTTACAAATATCTATTTTCAGATTATTAGGAGTTAAATTTACAAATATCACAGAAATTTGTGCAAATTTTCAAATTGATCCTATTAACTTTCCTTATTCATTTATTCACTAAGTTAATTAGCCATGTTTTGATAAAGTTTAGTAACCCAATTGCAACTAGATGAAAATCCAGTGACCTGATTGTAGGAATGGAAATGAGCGGCGCATATTGGCCCTTATCAACCTATCCGGTCGGAATTTTCGGCAGTTGGGACGAGATCAAGTATCATAAAGTTCACATTTACCATCCTTTTAATTATTTATTCAAGGTTATTTTAATATTTTAATGCAATTTAAATGGAAAAATTATAGAGGTAAAATATAATATAATCAAATAAAAAGAATCAAGGCAGGTCCAGAGAATTCGAGACGAACTTGTTGGGATTATTTTTCCATCTACCTAATTGCAATTAGGATAAAAATTTGTTGACCTATAGAATTACTAATTTGAAGTTCAATCATCCAATCGCAACAAGACCAAAAGTTCAATGATCATCCATGTAATTAACCCAATTGAAACCGTTACCATGTTCATGACCAAAGAAGTAAAATAGCGTGCGTTACATAGTATATGTTTTGTTTAGAGTTAAATTAAGCTAAAATAACAATGAGTAAATGTCGTCGCAACTACCACATTAACATCATAATAAATTGACTCTTATTGACCACAGTATATATGACGATGGTTAAGGTATCATCCCCTCTTTATATTCATTTACAACCATAATGTAAAGCTCGAAATAAAAGACATCATAAAAATCGGTGAGTCATTGCATAAAAATCGATAAAAAAAAAATAAAATCAAAGTATAAATTTCTTTTAGGCAAATTATATATTTTTTAAATTATTTTTCACTGGTTATTTAAGTCTATAAAATAAAGTAAAAAGTTTGACCAAAGTTTTTATAAAAATACTTTTAGAAAACTTATATATTTGAATCATTGGATACATATAACTTATTACAAAAAAAAATATATTGAAGTACTCTACAACTCCAATGGTGATGAACTAATTATTTTACTTAGAGATCTAAAATTCAATTCCTTGAACCCCCAAAAATTTAAAAGACATTTTTGAAAATCGGTAAACCAAGTTAACTCAGTCAAAACCGCCGATTAACTCGGTCAAAGCTGATTTTTAACCGAATCATGTGCATTCCTATTAAATTAATCTACCCGGCTCGGACAAGGCCCAGGTCACCGGTTTCCCGGCCCGACTGGCCGGGCCGAGCCGGGTTTTATAACTGTGCAACAAAGAGTAACATAATCAGAAAGGTGCAAAAGCAGAATATATATCTGTATTTTTTAAAACCTTTTATTCAATGTCCTAGTCAATAGCAACCTTCTACTTTAAGTAACAGGTATTGAACCCTTCAACTTTTAAGTAATGGACAGCTTATTTTTCATACATTCACTTAACTTATTCGTAGCTTACAATAGAATGAATAAAACAGTCTAAAAATGAACAGAATAGTTTTGCTACAAGTATATACATTCAAGACTAAGCAAATATCTGCTGAATTACAGTCTCTGCATTTCCATTATACTGTGCAAGAAGATGAATAGCATCTGCTCTGGGCAAAGCAAGAAATTCCTGCAACAGTAACAAAACATGTAATTAATGCAACAAAGATAAATTGTACGTCCACTGACAAAATATCTGAAAGATTTTGACGGAATGAGTCGATATCATTATCTAAAATATCCCTATTAATAATTCAATGGGAAAAGATTCCACAAAATATTCACCGATGCCATGATTTTTTAGAGAATCAGGCTTGGATAACAAATAATAAATCTTATCCGATGTGCCCAAACCTTTGAACTGGGAGAAAGTTGAAGAGATTCAAAATTATAACATGATAAATGATGATAAGAAGTAGGGACAAGCAGGACTGACCATAACTTTAAGTATAGCATTTTCATCACATCCAAGATCGGTTGATGACGTTTGAGTAGGGCTGCTACCATCTTCCTGCATCTGAGTAGTGCTGGAGGATGTCTGGGATGATCCTTGAGCACAAGCATCAACGGTTGAATTACAAGCAAGATCGCCAAGCACAGGAATTCCAACTTCTCTAAGGGAATTGATCCTCAGAAGGCCTTCAAAGTGATCTTTACACATTTGAAGCTTGAACCATTCGTTATGAGTGTGGAGAGTTGCCCTTACAATCTTCATAAGCTGGGGTTCTTCAATGCCTAGCCTCCCACCAATAGCAACCTTTGCACAAAAAGATGCCTGTGTTAAAACCCCAAAGAGAACTCAAGTAATTATATAAAGAAACAATGAAGCATGTTTCCTAATAATGTATCAGTTTCTATGTTACAAGCACAGAAAATAACTAATGCACACCCCCCAAACTCCCATAAAAGAAAGGGAGAAATCGTAAGTAAATTTTTTCTGGCTATCCCATTAGCTTGGAAGCAAAGAACCACAGGGACGCTCTTTCCATCTCACAGATTCACCTTTCATCTTCTGTAACTCAGTTAAAGAAAACCATCACTGAGATGCTTCCATTCTCCTAATGCTCATTTTTGATAAAATGTGACACAGGATGGCCCAAGAATTTAGCGAAAGAGAGACAAAATTGAATTCTTGCTCATGTAAGAGAAAAAGGAAGCAAATTGAACAGACGCAGAAGTTTCTACTTGTAGCTCTTTTTGGGGCAATCAGTAGAGTAGAAAAGAAAAATGATTGATTCATCATTATGATTACAATACCTAATGAATTAGGTTAGGAATATACAACCAGTCTCCCAAAAAACACCTGTCACAACAAATAAAATTGAAGATAAATGGGAGGGAAGGGGTAATTGTTGGGATTGATTCTCTGCATGCGTTCGTGAGTTTTGGGGGTGGGAGAAAGTTTCCATTAATTTGGAGGACATAAAACCAGAGGAATGGTCCGGGCATCTCTGAACTGGGCTTCCATCTTCTCCTCTCGCTGCCTCAAACTTTAATTCATCATAGGCTGAGAAATTTGAGAGAGAGGGATACCGAAATTGAACAGTCTCATATAGTCATATTGCTAACCCTACTTGGAGCTTTCTGTACTTGAGAATGGAATACAACCATTTCATGTAAGGAGTTGGCCAAGTAATACAGTTCTTATGACCCAACCCCCCACCCAAAAAAAATGAAAAACGGAGGAGGAGGAGGAGCCTGCCAGCCCCGGCCTCACACACATGCATCAGAAAGAGGACCAAAAGAAGGTTGGGGGAATAAAAAAACCAAAAGACCACCAGAACAATGTAAATTCTATTCAAAAAGAAAAATAGAAAAAAACTTGATCCTCTTTGCAAGTTACTCACGCTGCTGAGAAATGATGCTAACTTCTTCGACTAGACAGTTTAAACAACCAACTAGAATCATCAGCCAACAAATTGATCAAGATGAGAAAATACTTGCATCTATTTACTGTGGGAACTTCAGATAGCCTCATTCCAGGGTACAAGGAGATACAATTCTAGAAATAGAGATACATATTGTGTCTAGTTGTGGGGTATGCCAAACCTGAAGAGAGGTTGCAAGAGCTTGTAAAGGCAAGTTTTGGTGAATTGCTTCTTCTTTAGGTCTGAGCAAAGCCAGCAAAGTCTCCTTCAAGGGCTTAAGCAATGCTGGATTGCTAGCTGCCAAATGACCCAGATGAGAAGAGGCAACCCTTAGAGCACCAGAATCATCACCTAAACCAACAAGCTTCAAAAATTCAACCTGCAGCCATTGCAGAAGTCAAAATGGGTTAGTTCCAGTATTTCATTAGATGGGCATGTGATCCTTCCTTCAGGCTGAAAAAAGAAAGAAAATAGACCAACCTGCTTCAGTTGAAACAACAATATAGGGTTTTGAGCAAAGAAGTTTGGGTCCAAAGCATTCATCTCTTCAACAACCTCTGCAGCCATTCCCTGGCTAGCTAGTTCCTTCATGCCCAGGACAATCTCAAATTTGTCTTTCCTCTCTGTTACCATTTCCACCATGGACGAGTCTTCAGAAGTCTGCAAAACAACAGCATTAATAGAAAGTTCATAAGCAACAATACCAAATCAGCATAATCCTGCTAATACTCTTACCAAATTTGTGTTACCAAGTAATGAAGTAGCACTAGGCTCGTGTTTTCTGCTTCCATTAAGAATTTCAGAACTGTATTCTATTTGCTCATGTCTACCCCTCCATCGCTTGCGTTTGTTCCTTAATCCAGTTCCATGACTTCTATTTCTTTGCACAACTTCAACAGTTTCAGGTTGAAGGGTTCCACTCGTGCTACAGTCTTCATTAGGATTGGTTGTATCACAAGGGTATGGTGATGGTTTCCTGTACAACTTCAATGGTTCACCACTTTTATGTTCAGATTCAACAGAATGGTTTCCTGTAAAACAACCACGAGACTTCAATTGATTAGTTTTCATTGCTTTAAAAATTCTTAAAATCCTGATGTCGATGAGATTATCGGTCAGAGTATGAACTAGCCAAAAGAATAAAGTAAATAACAATAAGAAGGAAAAAAAGTATACCAGAATATGCGAGACCAGAGTCAACAATACCCCTATAGACACAATACTCGTGAACAAGTTCATCAAGCTTAGAAACATCTAATCTCATCCGGCATAATTCATTCTGTCACAGCAACAACAGAAGACTATTAAGCTCCATATGTTAAAAAAGTTATGTCCATATATAAAATAGAATTAGCTTCAATAGCTTGCTAAATACAAAAAATAAATTATCACAAATAAAAGCTTGAGCCAGAATGCTTAAAATGATCATTGAAAGCTAACAAAATTCTTAAGGCAGGTAATCCAACACCACATGCCAATTTTATCAATTAGAAAGGCATGCAATAACCATAGAGATTAAGCACAGCCAAAGACGGACTATCTTGTAAACTTTTGGTTGCTTACTAGTTTTTCTTTATACATTCTATTGTATTATGGCAGTTTCCTCATTAAAGACTGGAGCTCCAAACAATTTCCTTATGAAGAGTGAAGTCTGGCTAATAAGTGGTTGTAGAAGTAATACATGAAAAATACTTATCGTTATTGGAGTCTATATTTCAACTAGTGTCAATGAACCCAAATTCAAATTTCCTGCACCTGAACAACATAACTGAAAATTGAAACTATTGAAACAGGAAAATAGGAGGCCTGACGATCGAACCAGACACCAATTCTAGGTCAACTACACTACCTCAAACCATTCCAACATTTTACTACTTTAGCAGGCTTCCCTAGAAGAGACATTAATTTAAATATCAATGCTAAACTGCACATTCAAAAACTATGCAGTTATCTACTGCGAATAAAATTAGGGCCACCTTTTCCAATTTTGATACATGGGCTAGGTGATAAAATGGATATAAGGAGAGTAACTTCGGGTACTGGCTGGATGAAAGTTATATCCTAACCATTATTTTTTATCGAAAAGCATTTTGTTAATTAAGTTCTAAATTGACGTCAATGCTTCTCACGGAAGGTGCTATATCCTGCATATACCTTTTGACAGAACTGGACTTCTACATGCCAAAAGCAGAGATAGGTAGTGGTCAAACTCATCATGGCATAGTTTGGAATCCTACTAGTCATTTTTGACATCCCAAAAGTATTTCCTTGAAGGATCTTAAGTAGTCTTTCATAAAAGGTCATTTTGGATAATAACAAACTAAAAAAGTATGTCATCCTAGGTTTGAAGACCACGAGGTTCCACGTGGTTTAGTAAGACTCATGCCAGCATAGGTGAAAGATCAGTAACTTCTACTTAATATAACTCTAGCATAAATGCAGCCTACATTCGAGGGCAAAAGGAAAGATAACTACAAGTACTCAAAAAACAAAATAACAATAACAAGTGGCAATTCTCATTGGAGCCTTCAAGGCATACTTCGAAGCAGACAAACCATTTGCCTGCAGTAAAAATAAAAATAATATGATAAATAATAAACTAATTCAGTAGATATTAACCTGGAATGCTTGATATAGATCACCCTTGGCAAATCTCAAGCTATCAACTGCCCCCTGTCTGGTAAGCTCTACTGCATGAGCAAGGGCCTGTATGTCCACCTGAAGTCCAAACCATAAACAAACAAATTCATCAATAAATAATTCAGTAATTTTGCATTAATAATTCAGTTAAGAAATTTGTAGATCTCATTCCATTTTGATAAGTTAAAATGTTCAGATTAACTTTTAAATATCTCACCTCATTAAATGGAGGTGCTTCATATAAACTCTCCTGAGGTACTGCAGGTGGATCACGTTCTTCAAGGAGCAACCTCTCAGTAAGATCTGATATGGGTGATAAAACTCCTTGACGAAGGCAAAATCCCTTGTGTATGCTGCATATTGCACAAAGAATTTTTGACAAAACTAATAAGAAATAATAAGACGTTCATGCTTGAAAAATATGTGAGAGTATTCTGCCAAGTGAATGTGTTTTTTTACCCATGTGTGTATGCATCAAGAGAGCATGGACAGAAATGTACAAAATATATTTGACCTAAATAATATGAGCAATTTATCTGAATGAAAAACAGGAGAGACCTTATCAAATATCTCAAGGTCATTGAAAAGATTGGATCATATGCTTGTAAATGGGCCCTTAAAACAGATGACAAAAGCCCCGCAATGTCAAACCTCCGCCTTTCAGCCCACTGGGATAAAAAAAGTAAGAACGTTAAGCCTTAACCCAGTAATCATGGGTAGCGAGATTTGATTTATGTAAAAAAAAAAAGTTTAGTTCACAACAAAGAAGCATATTATGGTATCTCTGTCACATAAAGTCAAAGTATGAAAACAAAAATGTAACTTCATTATGATAGGACCTGCACAGGATCAGCATCCTCGAAACATGGAGCTTCAAATCTTAAATTTTAACTGCTGTAACAAAACAAATAGCTTCAGGCATAACCCAATCACTAGTATGATATATGTGAAAAGAACATCCTCAAGACAAACTAGCGCGGCTGTTTTTCATGACAGAAGTTCAATTGCAAAACTAATTTGACATGTAAGATGTAGATGAAACAGGTATTATGTCTACGTCATTTTTTTCACACTCAAATAAAGTGGTTCCACCTTTTTAGTCGTTTCTAGTTTCGACTACCTATGAGAACGTAAGATGTCGTGTTTCTTTTCTTGACAGAAGTTCAATTACAAAACTTCCCATGATCCATATGATGAACATTGCTGGTTACAATACAGCAATGAAGTGGTTCGACATTTTGATTCATTAGGCATTAATCATTCCTCGCCCATAGGTCAATCAGGCAGCTAGGCTCAACCTTCACTGCATTTGAGTGTACCATTAAAAAGATCTTAAACTCGTCTCTCTATCCGTTTCTCCCTATATAAACTTTATACTTCGAAATGGTTAAATGAACAGAATACTAATTCCAATTAATCAGGATCAAATTTTAATAAAATAAACTAAAAATTTGCTCCACGTTACTTTCAAAGCTAGACTTGCTATGCACAGATGTAAATGATTGTTGTTTTCTTCAATAATTTTGACAAAATATGGCGTTTAGAAAAGAATCAATAGATGTCAAGGACTCTAGATTCTTCAATAGATCTAAATGACCGTTTTGTAAAGGAAGAAATACAGAATATTTCATTCATAAAACAAAGATGTCACTCTGATGTACATTCTCTCACAAATAGCTATAATACAAGGATTAAAGCAAATCTCAACCCTCAAGAACTGTTGTTATATGACTTTAATTAAATAGAACAGTTATGCAACGACAAGGAGGTGCGTTGGCAATTTGGTGTCCAACGCGTGACACTGACACGACCTGATGACATGCAATTGGATACACAATGTGGCGTGTTAAAAATATCTATTGATTTTCTAAGGTCCGACTCGACCGTATGGTTTCAAAGAATGAAAAAGTATAATAAAATAAAACAAAAAAGATAAACTAACCCCGACTTTATTTCTCAAAGAAAAATCCATGTCGATGATTCAATATTCAATGCGTGACACTGACACAATCTGATAACACATCGTTATATACACCATGTGGCGTGCTAAAAATATCTATTGATTTTCTAAGGTTTGACTCTACTAGTCGATTTCAAATAATGAAAATAAGAAATCAAAAAATAAAATTAAACTAACCCCGATTTTCTATTTTTTGTTTTTTAGTGAAAGAAAAATCGAATGAACGAAGGTGAATGGTGTTTGATGTTGACAACACTGGTTTTGATAGTGTCGACTGTAAATGGTGATGAGTTTTATGAACTAATGGTAAGCTTGGCAGCCAGAGCACTAAGCTAACAAAGCCCCATTTTTAAAAAAACTCATTTTTTTCAAAATTCGTCAAAATAAATTTTACACGTAAGCTTAAAATTTTTTCCACCTCTCCAACAAAAATAACTATTTTCAATATTTATTAACCCAAAAAATGGGGTTTTAAACAAGGGCTAAGTGTACAAATGAAAACCCATTTTTTGTTGTGGAAAATGGTATGTTTTTTCTATTTGAAGTATATTTTTAAATTAAAGGCAAATACACCTTTTATAGCTTGTTTGGAAGAACTTATAAGTTGTTGAAATTATGATAGAAATGAGCAGTGGATAAGTAAGTAATACTTGTAAATCCTATGAAACGTGTAGCCAAAGTCAAAGTTTGACCTTTCAATAATAATATCATGATTATTTTAACTAAACAAGTACTTATTTGCATTACACTACCAAGAAAATTAATTAAAGCGTCGCAAAATGTGTTTCGCTAATTTTTTGAAAAATGTCTTGTGTCAGAGCATCATATATAGTAATGATACGATCAAGTAGAGAACTTTGTGTAAAAGAATTTAGTGGTTTACACGTTACAGGTAGTAATAGTTATGATTTGTGAAAACAATAAGCTAGTGATTTTTAGGTTGTTGGCTACCATGTGCTTTTGCAGAAATATTGTCCAAACAAAGAGGTAGACGATATGAAAATAGCTTTGTGGACTCGATGTCCTTGGCTTTTTGTCATAAGGAAGCACTAAATGAATCATTACGAAACCTATGCACGGTCTTTAGATTATCGAAAGGGATTTAATCTTTAAGTCCAACTGAAAACTAATGTCTAATTTTGTGTGTTTTAGTTCATTCTATGCTGGTTTGGCCATATTATGTATGTTGTGAATGTGTATAAACCTCATTTTATGTGAAAACAAATTCAGCAGAAGAATACCAACAGATGCCCCTACCTAAAACATCCAGGGGAAAGAGAAATAGAGAAAGGATATTGCAGAATAAATCTCTTCTTTGTTCCATCTTTTGTATAGATAAATATTATTTCTATGTGGAGATATTATATTTTTATTTAATGAGTTAATAATAGTCCTGAAAATTAAATAAGAAACATTTTCTTATTGGTTGCAAACTTCACTTTACAATATTTTTATTGTTTGGATTATTGATCTCATTAGAATAAATGGTGTTTTTAGGATAGTGTTCTTAATACCATCCAGATATTAGTTTCTACATTCTAAATATATGAATGTATTTCTCTCTGTCATTCTTCACCAGTTGACATAAGTCACATAACGGACATTCAGAAATTTAGAGTCTCCCAAAAATTAAGGGTTCTTCAATGTCAACAAAACTAACACTAATAATAAGATTCTACAAAAAAACCTTGTTTCAGATACAGATCCAAAGTGCCACTGTCCATGTCTTTCTTAGCATGCATCCTACAGTCAAGTACCATAGGCGAGAAAATGAAGGTACTCCCCTCTAATATTATAGCTTTTTCCTTTCTACTAGATGAAAATTGAGCCTTCCATTTTACGAAATTTAACCTTTGTGCAGTGCAGCTCCTATCCCTATGATGAACATACATGAATCCAACACAATACGGGTCGGACAGCTGACACATAATTTTTAAAAAAGGTAGTGGCACGACACGTTAATTATTTTTATAGCGTAAAGCAAATAAAATTTTGTTTACCACTTACATCATTTTTTTAATCTATTAATTTTTATTTCCTTTGTATATTCATTGGAAGACCAAATGGTAAATTGATTATAAAAAGGTCGTTCAATTTCTCTCACAAATACATAAATATGGGATTACAGAATTTACAATTAAAAAAGGCACGTTTGCTTTCAATTAAAAAACTAGACTTCAAATTAAAAAACCAGCGTTTTCCACTTTAGAAAATTATGGTTTCATCTGTGCACAGATGCCATGGATACCAAGTTCGCAATCCGTTCACACAACTCATCGCCATTGAAACCATCTTTGTCGATGTCAACAACACCATCTACCCTCCACCAGTCGATTTTTCTTTCGAAATAGAAAGCCTAGGTTAGCTTATTTATCTTCTTCCAATTTTTTTTCACTATTTGAAACCGATTAGCTATGTTAAAGACATGTCGGACCCTCAAATTCAATAGAAATTTCGGACACATGATACACCACTTGGCATATCCAATGCGTGTTGGCATCATGCTAGCATCTGATTGCTTGCAGCCTTGCACCGAAGGTGTGTTGGTGCATCAAAAATTAC
The DNA here is from genome assembly GCA_903798385.1 of Fraxinus cuspidata. Lineage (NCBI taxonomy): Eukaryota > Viridiplantae > Streptophyta > Magnoliopsida > Lamiales > Oleaceae > Fraxinus > Fraxinus cuspidata. The sequence continues at coordinate 10,673 of CAIGRP010129091.1, read as the reverse complement.
TATATCCCAATAGGAAATAGTTCAACCATGTTCTCTTTCTCTCTAATTACATGGCACAAACTAAAAAAGGAAGAGCAAAGCATATTAATGACCACTGACAATAAAGGAGGATGACAGCACAGCCACAGCTTCAGTGGTGATCAAAATTCGTATTTCACTACTTTGAATGCTTTATGTTTTCCTCACTTAGGGCTGCAGATGAGAATTATAAATCAACTCATTTATTGGATGAAATGGAATATAAGCTAGGAATACAATTCCAAAACTACTTAGAATAATCTGTTTTTGGTTTTCTATATAGTATTCATAAAGATGTCAAAACCTCCAATAGTGGGTATTCGCCCAAAAAAGGGTACCAAAACCCACATTCCTAGCATACATTAGGAATAATTACGATTGGAAGGTCATGAACGATCATAAACTGGAATAGATTATGTGTCTCAATGATTCGTCCATTTAAATCAAATAGGGAGGATACTCATAGATTTTTTTAAAACTTTTTAACTTAGTTTAAGCTCAGCAAAAGAATATTATTCCAGCTATTTTCATTTCTGTCTAACAGGGGCAAGAGCATATTAGGATACCAAATCCCATCTTCACAAAGATAATGTCCCGTTGATTCTACTGCCCCCACCCCAACCAAAATGGGAAGACAGAACAGTATCTCCTAAGTTTCCACAATTACTGGTAAAATTTAGTTTGCATATCAATCTCCAAATCCACCCCTTAGTTTATGTATGGATCTTTTTTGTCCCCATACTGTAAGTGGATTACAATTTTTCCAGCTCTTTGAAATTATACCTGTAAACAGGAAACATCCAAAAGCACATAAATATAACCAGGCATCTCACTGAAGTCTCCATAAAACACATGCCCAGTTCAAACCCACATCTGAAGTCTCATAAATGCCACCTATCCGCATTAAATGAGATTCCATGAATTAATTCACAAGTCTCACTAATAATATGAGTCCTAGTGGCACTTGCATCCAGCCAAATAAAAGCATGGTAGATTTCGACAGAACTCAAACATCATGCCATAAGGAAAGAAGTAGATTATTTCTTACCTCGTCTGCCACAGGTGAGTTCTGATCATCTTCGTCATAAATAAAGGCGAGAAGAACGTGCTTAAATTCCTCATACGCTTCCTTAAATGAAGAGAAACAAATATCAGAGATGAATTCAAGCAAAGTAAAAACAATTATTCAACAATAAAAACTCAATGCATGAGAAAAACACACTGAAAAACATTAGGGTTGAGTTTGGAGCACCGAAGTAAATATATAAAAAAAAAAATTAGTATAAAATTAGAATAGGTAGTGGTAGGTGATTGGCGTTATTTTAGATTAAAGCTAATCTTTTGTCAAAAAATTAATATCATTTATACAAATGATCTTATCTAGTCTAAAACCATCTCCATCCTCCGCATTATGCCATTATGTCAAAGATTGATAGTTCAAATGGCATTTTTTTGACTATAGAATAAAGAATATCCACTTTATCCACCGTGATACCATGCTCATGCTATTATCAATTCTAATTTTATACTAAATTCTTACTACGGTCATAAACACATAAGCACATAATTTTACCGGATAGGCATCAAGTGCACAAGGAGCAAGAGCCGTTCGCAGACAATGAATGGCAGAATCACGATCCTCATCAGTTCCTTTCCGCAACAGCTCAATGAATTTCTGTTATTCACCATCGACACATTTTCACCTCAAAACAAGATAAAATAAAAAGAACCCGCAAGCTAAAAAATCCAGAGAAAAAAACCTGTTTCTGCAAGCGGAATAGGAGGCGATGATCATCTAGTACGGATGGCGCGTGAACTCCAAGGAGATTAATGGCGGAGTCAATTTCACCGGATTCTAATAACCGTCTAATCTGACGAATCAATAATCGCGAAGCGAATGTCGTGGTTGACGGCGATGACAGAGGCGATTGCGCGTCTTCGATCAAATGCTCGGATTTTGCGAAGTCAGTTACGAGTGCGTCGAGTGCTTCCCAATTGACTGCAATCGATTCCATACTGGTTCTAGTATTTTGTGGATTGGGATTTTTACTGTTTGGGGATTTATACGGAGGCGCGTGTTGAGAGACTGGGGAGGCGATTTTAGCACAGGGTAGGGTCTACTGAAATGCAAGAAAGGCGGCGATCGAAAGTTTGCAGTGCAGTTAAAGGTTGTACCAAGTTCCACGTATGTTGCACATGATGGTTGATTATTGACATGTTGTTTTTAAAGAGAATGACGGAATAGTCCTCGATGTTTGTGGAAATTCCAAATTGAGCCCTTGTTTGTTTGGAACTTTAGAAAACTAATCAACGTTAAACGCGTCTTGCATGCCATTATGAAATGTTTTATTATAAAAGTAATATTTTAATATGCGCGAATGTTAATTAATTTAAAATTAATATAAGAGACAATGAATTTTAAATTATTTATTTAATTTCTAATTAAGTAATATTGGAATTTAATTAGCATACATGAACGTGAATAATGAAATACATTATTGAATGCGAAATTTTAATTAACTTATAATTAGAATTAATAATATTAAAATACATAGATGAAAATGAATATTGATTCAATGAATGTAAATGTTAATTAATTGAGAATTAATAATAGGAAATTCGTATATTAATAAAAGCAAACGAGTTAAATGAATCCATCGAATGTACATGTACATTGATGGTAACTAAATGGTTAAATAAATTAAATATGTATTAAAAACAAAAAGTAATGTATTATTGAAATAATTGAATTATAGAAAAATGAATAGTAAGATATTATAGAATCGTCCAAAAAATTATTCGCTTGATATGATATTTAATATATTATAGATAACACTTAACTGGTGGAAATTAAAATTTAGATTTTAATTTTAATTTAAATCAATAATTAATTTTAATAGTATATTTTATGAATAACAACCTTCCAACCATACATTTTATTAACTTTTATCTAAATTTTCCAAAATTTATTATATCAATCCCCACCAAACAAGGGATTAATAAACATTTAAATCTTCGTTCATTTTTAAAATGTAAGATCATCTTCAATGCAACCATAAATTATTTTAAATAATTGTTAAATAAGTAGAAATATTTTTAAAAAAATATTTTCAATAAAAGCTGACATATCATCCATCAAGCAGACGTAAAAGACAACAAAAATAGACAATGCCTTGATGGAGGTATAGACGTAGGTGTTGTGTTAGACTTGATTCAGCAATTTCATTGAGTTAGATTTAGCTTTTAGAATATTAATTTTTCTCTCTTCCAATCTATTTTATATATCTTTATTTTAATGTTTAAAATAAAACGTATATGCGAAAATATTTGAATATAAATGAAATTCATTGGAGATCGATTTAGACTTTGTGGTCTATTTATTAGATATCAGTGTCACGTCGATCGAAAATTCGTCAATTTAAATATCGTGGATTATTATTCACGGAATATTGTGAAGATTCTCTTGAGTTCCTCAACCTTAAATTTACGTGACATGTGGGTCTTTTTTTAGTCAATTGTACTAAAAATCCATTAAAGTGATGTGCTGTGGACGGTTAGCCCATGTTTGATATACATTAAAATTTTTATTCATATTTTTCTACTCATTTTCAACCACACATTTTTTAATAAAATAATATTTTCCATCACATCAATAACTTTTCCTTCTTTTTCAACCACAGATTCTCCATCAATTCACTATTCCAAAATACATTTTTTCAAAATAATGTGGCTCAAACACACTCTAAGGATTTTTAAAGAAATGTGTTCTCTATTTTTTTTCTCAAACTTATTTCTCACATTAATGTGTCTAGGTCCTCAATAGTAACAATAGAGAAGCTTGCCTATTGCGGTTTATCTCTCATGTGTGATTTGTGGGTTATTGCACATGGAACGAGGTTTACCCAGTGTGCACACAAGTAGCGACTGCAGGTTCCTTCGTCAACAAAAAAAAAGAAAAAAAGAAGAAGCTTGCTTCTATTTTTGCAACTAGAAAACAACTAAAATTACATCAAAATGAGACTTGAGAAAAACATAAGTGGTAGGTGAAAGGGGAACTCCATAGAAAAGATACTAGAGAACTGATTTTAAGAATAATTTCGCAAAAAGTAATTTTCAAAGAGAATGTATGGTTAAAAAAAAATTTATGCGTCCACAAATAAAATTGTTTTGCTGAGAGAACGTGAGATTGAAAATTAATTATAGAAATTTTTTTTTTTTTAAGAATATGTACCAAACATAGTCACTACATATTTTCAAAAATAAAGGTAAACCTCAAGAAAAAAACATATTCACATAGACTAAAAGGTAAGAGTATTATTACGAGGGTTTGTGTTGCGTTTTTTATATCGCAAGTATATGATATCGTAACAAGTAATATAGTGGGTCTTTGATTCTGGATATCGTTCCTACGAAAACTATACTTTAGAACTTAATCTAATTTTTCTAATTCCTATTTGACAAAAGTAAGTAAATATTTATGATGATTGTGATAATATTTTTTTATTTTTACTACTTTTAACTAATTGAAAATATATAAAAAATGCAAACAACGGATAATTGGAGAAACAAATATGTGATAAATATTAGGGCATAACAATTTCATCTATTGATCACATTTATTCTTAATTCAAGATTATAATATAATGTAGTGTTCGATCGAATTCTTCAATTGTATTCAATTTACCCCTCTCGAGTTCTTATTGAGCTTATTAAACTAATTAAATTCAATATCTCTATACAAATCAATTTTAATTAAACGAAACACTGGTTTTAAGAATTCAAATTATGACCACAATAATCAGTATATGTATCTCTATATATTATACTAATTTATCGATTTTTATTATATGGTCTAAATCTCAAATTCACTTCTCGATTAGTAAAAAACTCACATAATAAATAAATCATGTAAATCTTGAATAAAAAAAACAAAGGATCACAAGTCGACTACATTATTTTCCATAATATAAAAATTAATTATTCATATTATGAAACTAAAAACACGCAAAAGTGAAAAAATATTACCAAAAATTGACGAAACGTAAAATTTTTTGATGTTTACAATTCCTTTTTTTTTTCTTTTCCTCTTATTTTCTCTTTCTTTTTCTCTTATTTTCTTCTTTCTTCTCTCTCTTTCTTTCCTATGTTCCTGTGTTGTTTTCCTGTTTTTTCTCCCTCCCTTTTTTGCTTCCCATTTTCTTTTCTTTTTCTCTTCCCAGTGTGTGTATGTTTAATTTGGGCTACCAATTAAAATTTTCAATACAAATTTGTTGTCTATTGAGACACATTTAACTCGAACTCATTTAATGTAATATTTCTCTCTATAGTTTCATATTTGAATTTTGTCATTTTCCCCACTTTTGTATTCTTTTTTTCAATTCTTCATTAAATATAAAATTTTACATACAAAACACAATATAACATAAATTAAGTAGAATTAAATTCAAAACACAATAAAATATCATGATTTAGAATCACGAATAAGTGTATAAAATAAACTTATCAGTTTGATTTGACTAAAAATTAAATTTCCATAGTTTATGATAAAAGTAAATGAAATTTGTAGTTGAGAAATTGATAAAAGTTATAAATCACATTAAATATGTAGTTGAAAATGAGTTTTAAGGAATAGTGGACAATATATTTAACTTGAGTTTGACGAGACTTTCACAACTACCAATTTTTCACAGCGTACAAGGAGGCGACACTTGTCAATGGATGAAACCCTTGAAAACTTCCTACTTCAAAATGACCTCATGCCAATAAAGTACACGTACTTTGAGGTCAAGAACATGACAAACAATTCAAGGACATTGGTTGAAGGAGGTTATGGAACTGTCTTTAACAAAAGCTTCAGTGGCCCTTTTGTTACTGTAAGGATGATGGCCGCTTCTGTGGATAATGACAGAGAATTTATCAGTGAAGTTGTAACAATTGGGAGAATTAACCATGTAAATTATCGTGCAATTTGTTGGCTTCTGCATTGAAGGTTCAAAACGAGCTCTAATACGTGAGTATATGCCTAATGGTTCTCTAGATTGAACTAGAACCTCTTAGAATGACTCCGGGAAAACTGTATCCTATTTATCTTTTATGTAAGAATGAATATTAGAGTGGCCTAATACTAATATAAAATACTCGATAACTATTAAATAAAATATCTGGTATTGAGACTCTCCCAAAAATCTTCGTGCAAAGTCGATATTGATAAATAAACAACACAATTATATATCTTAAGCATGATATATTTTCTACTCATTTCTTTTTTGAGGTTAATTAACAGAAGTATCCTCTCAGTTCTTGAATGCATGGGAGGTACCAGAGTAAACTAAGGACAATATTCTTAATATAAAAATGTGACCGGGAAGCTCCTTGCCATGGCTTTCAGATACTAGATACCCATACGAATGTACTTGACTGGCACTACTCCAAATGCATGTAATAATTACCACTTTGTCAGTATTCAATCTTGTGTTTTTCAAGATATGCACAGGCACAGTTGTTATATTACCTTATCTTTCTTGGATCTCTTAGGAGAGGCACGACACGATGTGGAAGTGAAGGAGGCCCACGACACACTTGAATACCATGTTCACGGCTGAAGCCCTCGACTGAAACGGGAGTCAGGACAGGCTAATAATGATGGTAGAATTAAATTGAACCAGATTTGTCATATTCATCAATGAGTCCGCTACTGCTTACTCATTTTAGAACTATCCACCAAAGAGGCACAAAAAGTAAATTATAATTGAAGGAATATAAGCGCTTGTCTGCGCCTGCTAAAAAACTAATTACAATTAGAAACTGGACTGTTTTTGTTTCGATTGCATTTTTTCATTCATTACAAATATGTAGTTTTCAGACGAGGCAGAGGACATTACAAGAGGCAAAATTTCCATATCTGCCCTTAACAACTACCCATTTTACACCCCACCTACCACAACCCTACTGTCAACAAGCAAGAAACCAATCTTGCCCGAATCCGACCAAGCTTTAACGACGTATTTGTGTATACATTGTCTCAATTACTACACATTTGATGGTGACCCCACCTTGAATACACATCATTATCTCCAATTTATGTCTAATGAGTCAAATTGTAATTGCTGTGGAATAGTCAAAAAATTCATATAAAACAAATGTACACGTTAATAGAAATGAGGGTAAAATAGACCAATTTTCAATGATGGACCATGATGATTTGAAGTAAAAATCAATTCTCAAAAGCTAACAATGGCGCTCAGACAACACCGAAGTATAATTGGAAAATATATGATAGATTCATCATCATAGGAAAGAGTTTTACAGCAACAAACAATTATGTGAAAACTAGTATAAAGGGGAATTCAAAGTTAAACCAACTCATTTAATACAATTAGAGTTGTCGGAGCGGTAGTATATGTAAATGGTTGTTCAAAATAAGGAAATATTCAAGTTTAATTCGTATGAGCATAATTAAACTTTAAAGAAAGTAAGTAAGATGAAGAAAACAAAAGAGAGAATGAAATCTGAGGCAAGTGAAAATAATTTCTCCTTAAGACAATATAGCCCTGCAATGTTGCTAACAAATTATAAGATTGTCTCTCAAGATACAACGAATACAACTTGTGGTAGAAACACTTCAAACTACAATTAATAGCGAATTTAGAACAAAATTTTCTATCTATATGAAAATGATTTTAGAATGATTTTGGACAATATTTTGCAAGAGTTTTTGATATAATACTCAATGTAAATGATATGTGGTGTTTAATTGACGTCCAAATGGTCCTTTATACAGAAGAGGAAATGTTGTGAATAAAATGTCGCGCCTCAAACTCAGCAACATTTGTCAAATGTCAAAGCATTTGCTATCTCTAGCTTGTCACTGGTCTCTCGCTCGAGCGATATTGACACATTTTCATCAAAATTTCTCTCACTAGCATGTCATCTCATCGCTCGAGCTCGCTGGAGCGATATGCAAGCAATGAAGATAGCCATTTTTCAGCCAGTATTTCATCTTTTCTATCCAACTTTGAATCGTAATTTCTCATTCATCCAAAATTGATTTTGAGATTCCAATATACCACGACAATCTGCTTAATTAGTAGAACAAGTTAGTCTATTTATATTCATAATTTGACTATTAGATCAAATTCAATTTGGTCGAAATGACACGAAAGTCACTTTTCCATACTTCAATTTCATACTCTAAATCAAATTCCAACAAGAGTAATTCTCCTAAACCTCTTCTAAGCAAAAAATCAGTTCATTTCCTCCATAAAGTTATTATTACTCATCAGCAATGTCATTAACTATGCGTCTCCAATTGTTGGAACTTGACCTTCCCATCATTCAACATATTCCTGCACGATACACAAAATCTGTAAATAAAACTGTCGTGCACGTGTTTGGTAAGAAGTACTCGACAAAACTACAAAATTGAACAGTGCAGTAGACAATTATTGGATAAATAATTAATCTGTACAAACTGGTGAATTCTTGTTGCATTGAACTTCCTCGTGATCAAACACTGGCCTCTTTTCTACAGATTTCTTGAACCCAAAATGAGACTTTCTTAGGCCTAGAAAACTTTTCCACCTAGTGGAATTCTTGGAAGGCCTATGTGAAAAATTACAATCATTATTATCATTTTGTAGTTCATCTCTGAGAGTGGTGGTTTTACTGTGGCAACTATCTGCTCTTGAAGAATATTTCATCAGCATTACTTATCATGGAATAATTTGTCACAGAGAATTCAAAGTCAGAAGAAACTACTGGTTCATCCCTGTATGCCTTATCCAGTGTAATCAATTGCCTCTGAGATCGAGAATATGGCTACAGGACTCTACAAAGTCATTAGAGAAGGAGATTCTAGGGGCGCCATTGTGGCAAGATTTCTGCCGTACATGTTTAATTATGCCATGGAGCAGTAAATAAAAGTTTCAACATAAGAGGATATTGAAATAACAAAAAATGAAACCACCCCACTCACGGAGGGACCCTCAAGCATTGTTACTGCGCAGCATATGTTTGTATTTATACCTGAAGGGGGTGGCTGTGGGACTGGGTGGGTTGGGGATAAGGGGACCTTTTGATGCTCATGTTGACTCGATGAACATCGTTCCATGATGGGATGGTTCTTGTCATCACATGTTAATTAGGTAGTCAATGATGAATTCTGAATAGAATTGCAGTTTTTTTTTTTTTTTTTGTGGGCATCTTGATCTAGATGTGGGGATGAAGCCAAAATCGGTCACGTCCCTCAGGTTTAGTGGTTTTAGTCGCGAAGTTTGAGCAACACTAAGAGTACCATGGGTGCCTAGGATGAATTTACACGGATAGAATCTATGGAAGAAGTATAGAATATTTGAATGTAGCATATCTTCTAACGAAATTGCAATAGTCTGCTAAGTGAATTTAGTTAATGTCTTTGCGGTGTAAAGAGTTATTTGATCATAAACAAGAACAAATATGAAATGCACCAAATGATCGCAACTTGTATGTATAAAATAAACAATCAAGAAAAAGATTAATAAGACCGGTATGAACATCACGATTGATGATGTTTATTCTACAAAATCAACCAGACAATCAAAACTATTCAACCGTATTTTTAAATCCCACACAAACATCCTAATCCAACTAAAGACATAATCAGCCTTTCCTTATGAGTGTGTAAGGAATTATTAAGCTATATAAAATAATAAATTTTTATAGTGTCAAATAAAAATCATACCAATTAACCCAAAATAAAATTTATAGTGTCAAAGATTTTAAAAAACAATGTATATTTAATTTTTTACACTATATTTCAAAATAATCCAAGTAATTAGTATTTTTGACAACCTGCATCCCACGCGGACACCAGTAGGCAGTTCTTACATGGTATAGAATTTGACTCTTTGTGAGCACAAGTATGACAATTCTTGTACTCTGACCTGCTGAAACACATCCTGCGATTTACCTCATCCACAATGATCTAGGGCGGGACGGGGTTCAACCTTCATTATACTTATATGGGTATCTTCTTAATTTATTCCATCACTATTAATATTCCTCTAATAAGAGTAAAAGTTCTCCATCTCAAAAGAAGACCAACAAGCACGATTGTCTCTCTTCTCACACTAACAGACGATATTGATTTGAATTCAAATCGCCAATTCATAGTTCACAAGAAGATTATTTTCTTCCCTCGTTATGATTTGGGAGCAAGGTGAGGGAGGCTGATGTTCAAGCATGACTCGAGTAGATGCTCAAGCCAAAAAAATTCTCGACATGAATTATATTACTGAAATTGCAGCTAACATTCAGGAAATGCATAAACTAATGGAGAAAATGGAAAGAGATAACAAGAACAATTGGAATTATGAATAAAATTAAAGTAGGGGACGCGATTTCCTTATACGATTTTATTCAATGTATATTTACATAATTTCAACGATACGCTTTCCAATCTATAAATGATAACTGTATTGAAGGAAGTTCAAGAGGCTTTCAGTTCTTTAATAGATTCATCTTTCTAGATAAAAGTAAATGCATAAATGTACAAGGAAATTATGCCTACCCCTTCATCTATCTATCTACAATATTATTATTATTATTATTATTATTATATATATATATATATATTAAAAGTGTGGATTGATGAGAAACTTTTGATTACCTCATTTACC
>CAIGRP010129078.1:0-11596 GCA_903798385.1 Fraxinus cuspidata | reverse complement strand
ACCGGGTCTTGGGTGTTGGAGTTTGAATTCGGTTTTGGTGATTGTGGTGTCGATTGGTGTCGACTGAGCTCGGAATTTGCGTTGATTGGAGCACAATAATCAACAGCCATCTTGAAAAAGATTGTTGGTTCAAAGGGAAGACTCTATATTACCATTGTAAAAGGTTTGGTCATCTGCAGAAAGATTGTAGATTGAAGAATAATCAAATTTCATCAAGGACAAAGAAGATGAACGGAAAGCTGAAGGAAATCTGTTTTTTGCAGGCCAACATGTCTCAGAAAAGAAGAATGAGGTTTGGTTCCTAGATAGTGGGTGTAGTAATCACATGACACCAGAGACATATTCTTCTAGACATGGATACCACTTTTAATTCCAAAGTGAAGGTGGGCAATGGTGCTGTGGTAGAAGCGAAAGGGAAAGGCATTATTGGCGTTGACACAAAGAAGGAAAGAAAAATCACGATAAACATAGTAACAACAAAAGATAGGAAATATAGTAGTTAATATAGTAGTGGTATTGGAAGAAATAGAGACATGTATTGCACATAGCTTCCTTAAAACAAGTTCCCCCCTCCAATGTGGTGCAAGAGAATGGATGACGTTACTGTTTTAGGCGAACTCAGAATGATCACACTTCTATCATGGAGCTAGAAGAAAGGACCCTCAAAGCTACTATGAACAAGATTCGGGAAGCCAAAGAAAGGAGAGAACTTTCAAATTTTTGGTGTATGATATATAGCATATGAAGGAGGGGGTTTCAATTTTCTTAGTTAATTTTGAATTAACATCAAAATATGTTACAACAGCCATTCAGGCTCTGCAATCACCAATTCAATACAAAATTAACTAGAGAATTGAAACCAAAAGTTTTTTGTTAAAATTTCTCATTTACCTTTTAATTTTTTTTTTTCAACAGTTGCTATAAATTTTAGTTTGAATCTTAACTTAAGTCGTACTAGACAAAGTATTAGGTTCATCCAACTTTATACTATAATTGTTGCAATAACGTGGAAGAATCTTGAAAAACTGTTGATTTCACTTTTTATAGGATAGAACAGAAAATACAGTCTGTGTAAATGTAAAGATGAGCAACATAACAGCAGCAAAAAAAGAAACAAAAGCCCACGGGGTATTGAAGTAGTTACGCCTTAAGTTCGCCATCCATCGGTTCCGGCGATGACCACAATGTCTATTCACTTCTTTGAATACTTGTTCGTAGCAGAAGTCGGAAGACATCGGGATATTTCTGCCTATTCGGTTGAACATGTGGTAAACCATTCCATCATCACCTAGAAAATTGGTAATGATTCCAACACGGCGTAATGCTTCCACATCCTTTGAGGAATTAATGAGACAATGCATAAAAAATGCATATTCTGTGACATATTTTGGCTTATCATCAGGAAAGCAGTGTTCGTATGCTATCAAATTTCTGAAGAGTGTCTCAGACTCATCCGAAACATGCAAATCTGGGATTTTCAGAACCCCTTTGTTGAATTTAATATCTAAACCATTACTTTTCGAATCCTTTTCAAACTTGATTCCAGCCTCTAGTAGCTCATTGGTAGAATTTACAGTAAGAATTTTATCTTCTTCAGTTTGAACAGGTCTAAAAGACACAATCTTGTCGAATGATGAACACCAAATCTTGTATACTAGGCCAAGAAGGTGGTCTACATTCTTGATTGGTAATTTTAAGGTTACTTCTGAAACCTCAGGCCATGGGGAAATATCATCAATAAAAAGACGGATTAGATAGTTGATATTATCGTCTGGATTTCCGGTTTTCGTCATGGTGAACAATTGATCAATAATAAACAATGGAATTTGATTTTCAACCAAAAATAAATCATGACGCAACCGGCTGAGAATCTGTTTGTATTGAAAAATAGTGTCGTCTTTGTCCCTGAAGTCTTCGATTCCATGTTTACGAAGTAACTCAATGATGAAGAATCCATCAAGAATCAGCATTTCCACAAACTCATCTTGGTCGAAGTCGACATGTTCGGCGTAACACTTGCGCGCTTCTTCTTCCAACGATCTTATAGCCATGACATACCTGTCAACACTGGATTCATTTTTTCGTTCAAGCAAAAGCTTTAGATACCTGAATTTTTGCTGCTCCATCTTGCGTACTTGCTCTTTACCATGGTGAAGAGGACCTATTGCAAGTACTTTTGGATCATAAAGATTCTCATTCATTCTGCGTAAATCGTCATCGACTCTAAAGATTGAAGGCTTCGAGGGTGTAGAAAGCAAATCAAGAAGTATATTGTCAATTCGAACAGCAACATGATCTCTTGTTTCGGACATCTTTGTCTTCTAGTCAGCGTTAATCCCGATTTTTTACCAAAATCTGCACTCAAGATTACGATTATTCAAATGTATCAACAAATATGATATTAAAGAAGATAATTCTTGCTTAAACCGAAACATAGCCATGGTTCCTTCGGATCTTTGGTGCATGTTTGGTAACGAGTATTAGACAAGATAATTAACAGAAGTTTTTTGCCACTAAAACAAGGTTCCTTCAAATCTTTTCTTACTAAAATGAAGCGAAACGATCACTATCCAATTTTTTGTGTACATCTAAAGAAAAGTCATTAACTAATGCTAATCTTGAAAAATCACTGAAATCAAACGTAATTGCACACAATAGAATTTCTGTATGTTAGAGAGGAAAACCAACTTACTCATCTAGGAGGAGAGTTACTAACCTGGAAGGTGCAAATTAATGAAAGGTCTTAAGATTTATGAGAGGGATATGAATAAAAAACCAGGAAGGTGCTCATGATAAAAAAAAAGGGGGTTGAGAAATTTCCACACTGGTAGCTTCCAGGAAATTACAGCCCTGGACCACAGGTTAGGAAATCAGTGATCGTTTATTGACTTTGCAATTTTATCATAACTTTCTCAAGACATGAAGTTCCTTTACGACTTTTTCGTACAATCACCAAGTTGGTGTTAGTGTTTTCTTTGCTGTCATTACAACTTTTTCGTACAATCACGATGCGATTTAATCACCAAGTTTCTTAGTAGTTTCATGCAGTATCATCATGCGTTATGTTCAACCACTATTTTTCATACATTTGTAAAGTCCATTGTATCACGCTTTTTTATACAAAAAACATTGAATCTCGAAGTTATTAGCCTCGTGGATACAAATTTATTATTTTCTATAAATTCATTCAAAGTCAAATATTAATTTTAACTAAATGTTCACAATTAATATTCATTATAATCGACACATTTCATGGGAGTGTTCTAAAAAGCGTAAAATGTAGCTAGGCGTTGAGAGAAAGCTTCAAGCTTTATGAGATTAAGCGAGCCTTAGGTGTAAAAAATGTTTTTTATATATATTTTTTAAAATTTTTCATTTTAAAATTTATTTAATAATTAAAATAATACATATCAAAGATTTAAAATTATAAAATACTCTATTTACTTAATAATTCATATCATTAGTAAATTATACAGTTTTTGAAGTTTTCGAAATACAAGAACTAGAATATTTTTCATAATTTCAATTTTCAACTAAACAAGTTGTACTTAATAGATTTATAGGAATTTCATACATGCTTTTGGAGTTTGCAGCAAAATAACGAATTTCAATATCATAATTGTATAATGTAAATAGCATCATAACTTAAATTTTATTTAACTTTTAGAAAAAAAAATCGTTTTTAACTTTTGTGGAGATAAAATATTTTAAAGACTTAAAATTAAAGTCAAATGAAATGTATTTTTTTAAAATAAAAAAATTAATAAGCTAAAGTCAAATAAAAAACTTTTAAAAAATATAAAAAAAAACTAATAAATAGGGTCTAGGGAAGACGAAAGAGATGAATGAAAAAAGTCGATCGTTTATGAATTGAAAAAAATGGTTAGGTATGAATTGAAGCATATTGCCCGAGTTTCAATTCTAGGTGGCGCAGAATAATATGAAAAATAATGTATCATATAACAACCAAAATTTTTGTAGAAGAAGAGAAGAATTTATTATACCAAGAAACTAAAATTATCTTTACAAGATTTGATTCTCTCAATCTAAATATAAACGATTCTCTCAAGTTTCTTATGTATACTACAATGATCTAATTGATCTTGAGTCTATCTAAAGAGCATATACATTGTGGAGTATTTATAGAGCCAAATTTTAGAGTTATGGATGAAGTAGAACATAAAACCGCGTCATAAACCAAAACATGACTGAAATTCTCCCCAAATAGACGGTATCTAGCAGCTCGGCGCTGGCCCTTCTGTTCTTTTTTTCTGCGCCTCAATGCCTCGATTTTGTCCCAAAACATTTCAAATATGTTTTTATCCATTTCAAAGTCCTTTTCCTATCAAACTCTCAATTCATGATGAAATTTGATCTCTTATCAAATCGTACTTCTAAACCATCATTATCTAGGCTTCCTCGATGAATCAAACTTCCAAATCACATAGAATTTGAGCCACAAAATATAACAAACTCCATATTGACACAAATTCCATAGCAAGAAATTAAGTCTTCACTCTTTAATTCATTCTCCAAATCTTTCACCATGCCCTTGTATGGCATGCTCAGCAATTGTGAACTAAATCCAAGACATGTTTACTAGAAGAAGTACTTTGTTTCGCTATCTTTGCTTCAATCATCCCATTCACTTACAACTCCAGCCGAGTCACTAAACCTACTTGAATCACCACGAGCAATTCTAATTCCACCTGAGTTGATAAACCTCTCAAATCACCACGAGTAACATGATCAACAAGATCACAACAAGCTCCACTCGAGTTACTAGAAGATTCTCTAGTATTATTGTTCGAACCATCCGATCACAACCAACTCTACCCAAATTATTGCTTATTGAACCATAAGCTTCAGTTGCATCCCCAATGACCGCCGAATCTTCTAACACATATAACTGGGACTTTCTCCGTCCTCTTAACACAACCCAACACCCTTGCTAACTTTTAGAACTTCATCTCCACCGGTATATTTGTGCCCATTTGAATCAAGAGTATTCAAAGATATTACATTCATGTTTATATTTGGAACATGTCGAACTTGGCCAAGTGTTTTAAACTTCCCATCAAACATCTTAATTTTGATATTACCAATCCTAATTTTTTACAAGGCTCATTATTTCCTATCATCACGGAACTCCTTTTAACTATTTCATACGAAGAAAATCAATCCCGATTTGAACACATGAAAAGTGCAAGTTGAATAAAAAATTCAATCCTCATGGGGTTTGGAGTCACCCTTAATAATTGCAAAAGATCTCCATCACTGTCATCTTCTGTAAGATTGGCATTACCGAAATTTTTTGGTTGTTCATTCTGATCTTTAGTAGCAAACTAGTTTCCCACTCATGGCAATCCCTCTTCAAGTGCCCCTTCTTGTTGCAATCCAAACAGCTTTACCACTATTGCTATCCTTGACTATGCTTCTCCATGACCACTTATTTTTCTCTCACGAACAACAAGACCATATGTATGGGCCTCAGATCCTAGTACCCCAATTCTATCCCAAAACGTTCTAAACATGTTTTTATCTATTTCAATGTCATTTTCCCAAACGAACTCTCAATCCATGATGAAATTTGATCTCTTATCAAATCGGACTTCCAAACCAATATTATCTAAATTTCTTTTATGAATCAAACTTCAAAATCACATAGAATTTGAGTCACAATACATAACAATCACTATTACGCGTTTTGTACAATACACTATAACGAGCTGAGCTGAGCCTAAAAAAAAAGTAATTTACAAAATTTAAAAAAAGATTTTTTAAAAATAAGAAAACAAAGCTTTACAGCTTCTTGTAGGCTGCTGTAATTATCTTTACTTTTTTATTTTTATTTCTTTGTAAGCTTTTTAATTTTAGGTGTAATTTTTTTTATATGTTAATATTTAGTTATTATTTATAATACCTATAAATTTCACAAATTGTAAATTACTGAAAAAAAAAAGTAGATTTATCACGAATTTAAAAAAAAAGCCGACTCAGCTCGGGCTCGGCTTGACTCGCTAAGGCTCGAGCCAAAAGTTCGGGTCAAGCCTAAATTTTTTGGTCGAGCTTTTATTCGGCTCGGCTCGAGCCAAAAAATGTCCAAACCATTTTTACTCGAGTTGAGCTTCATTAAATTTATAATACATTTTTATCTCGTTCCTTTTTGACCACACATTTTTCAATCAAATAATATTATAAGTAAACAAAAAAAATTTCCATTTTTTTCAATTATACATTCTAAAAAAAACAACATTCTAAAAATTATAACAACAAATAATGGGGGCTAAAATTGTTTTAACTCTATATCATTTTCAACCACATATTTTAACATCTTTTCCTCTTTTAACTAAAATTTCTCAGAAAAATCGTTTTTCCATTGGAAAGCCAGTGCCAAACAAGCTTTATGCAGTTTTATCTACCATTAAACGCATTTTTCATAGAGTCCACACTAGCAGTTTCCTTTTCTTTTCGGATGACTAAGGGTGTGTTTGAGCTACATTATTTTAGAAAAATGAATTCTGAAATAGTGCATTGATGGAGAATGTGTGGGTGAAAAAAAAGAGAGTTATTGATGTGATGGAAAATATTATTTTATTGAAGAATGTGTGGTTGAAAATGAGTAGAAGAATGAAAATGAAAATTTTATTGGGTACTAAACTGAGGCTAAACCAATTTATCAAGTCAATAGATCCTCTGATGTTATCAAAGAGATAATTGGGCATTTTCTTAAATAGTACATTGATGGAGAATGTGTGGTTGAAAAAAAAGAGTTATTGATGTGATGGAAAATATTATTTTATTGAAGAATGTGTGGTTGAAAATGAGTAGAAGAATGAAAATGAAAATTTTATTGGGTACCAAACTGAGGCTAAAACAATTTATCAAGTCAATAGATCCTCTGATGTTATCAAAGAGATAATTGGGCATTTTCTTAATCGAAAAGGAAACTGAAACACCCCTTAGAGATAATCATTTCAATTAGAAAAACCATGAATTCTCGTTCAATAATTTTGAAACTCATGTTGCTTGGGGCAATGCTAATGCCAACAATGATGGATTCGACATTTCAGCCCAGTCCATATTGTCCAACCAGATGTGGAGATATCCCTGTCCCCTTTCCGTTTGGAACCATTTCGGGTTGCCATCTTGATGAATCCTTCTTTATTTCTTGCAATGAAAGTTACAACCCTCCCAAGCCATTTCTGAACTTCGGTGAAATTGAAGTTATTGACATATCAATCAATGGACAGATGAGAATTGCTGCTTCTGTGGCCAGTTATTGTTATGGAAAATCCGGCTCCCAAATAAATGGCAGCATCTCAAAGCTCAACTTGTCCGAATTCCATTTTTCAAGAACACGAAACAAGTTCACTGTTGTTGGGTGCGACACTTATGCAGTTGTTGATGGATCTAAGGAATGGAAGCAACTGAGTGCTGGTTGCGCATCATGGTGTCATAGAATCGACAGCGTGGTTGATGGAACCTGCGCTGGCCTTGGCTGCTGCCAAACTTCAATTCCCGAGGGAGTTAAGGACTTTTTGATCGACATTCGGAGTTTTCAGAATCACTCGAGGGTGAAAACTTTCAATCCATGTGGTTTTGCTTTTGTAGTTGAAGCAGAGGCTTTCAACTTCTCATCTTTGGATCTCCAAGACTTGCAGGGCAGAAAGACTGTCCCTGTTGTGCTAGACTGGTCTATAGGGAACGTGACATGCCTAGTAGCTCTAGAAGACCTCTCAAGATATGCTTGTCGAGCTATGCATAGTGAATGCATTGATTTAACCAACGGATTTGGTTATCGTTGCAATTGTTTAAAGGGATATCAAGGGAACCCTTACCTTATTGATGGTTGTCATGGTAATAATTATATTAACACAATTAAGTTTGTCTTGTTATTGGTATACTACATACTTTATTTATATTTGTTGTTACTATGTGCTTACAAATAGATTGGCATTGTTGCAGATATTGATGAGTGCATTTCAAGACCTTGTGAAGGAACATGCACAAATTTGCAGGGAAGCTATTTATGTTCTTGTCCTAAGGGGCTTGAAGGTGATGGAAAGAAAGGTGGCATAGGTTGTCATCCCAAAGATCAAACTATGGTCTCTACCTTGATGTATATTGCTTCTGGTAAGTTCTTTAGTTTTTGTTTTTGCACTTAAGTGATTGAAAAAAAAAAAAACATTATTTTGTTAATGTTAGGATCTATTTGCCAGTGTTTAGAGGACTTGATGATTCCAAACTATGCTGACAGTGAAGATAAATTAACTCAAAAATTTCCATTTTTCAACCAGGTCTCATTTTTCCTGTTGTTGGAAGTTCTTGGATATTTTGGAAAAGCAAGAAAAACAAAGTCGTTAAACTAAGAAACAAGTTTTTCGTGGAAAACGGTGGATTAATTTTACAAAAAATGCTTCGGAGAAGGCAAAGACTTATAATTTTTACAGCAGAAGATCTCAAAAGGGCTACAAACAACTACGATGAGGCTACAATCGTTTTCAGAGATAGAAATAGTGAACCCGTGGTTTACAAAGGAACATTACCAGACGATGGAGTGAACAAACTTTACTTTATCGAGAGGTATGAAACATTATGTCCACCCTGCATTCAGGATTTCATTAGTAAATTGATCATACTTTCTCAGATAACCAACGTGAATGTGACGAAGCTGATTGGTTGTTGTTTAGAGACACAAGACCCATTTCTAGTTTATGAGTTTTTCACCGGTAAGACATTGCACGATTTGATTCACGATCAAGAATATTTTCTTTCATGGGACCTTCGTCTCAAGATAGCCTTCGAAACTGCAAGTTCACTTGCTTACTTGCATGAATTGCCAATTCTTCATGGAGACATCGCCAGCGTCCGTATTTTCTTGGATTCTGGTTACAATGTAAAAATTTCACAGCCTTCACTCCATGGATGTGTGTGTACACCTGACTACTTGGATCCGGAGAATCATGCTTCAGGGTATTCGACGGAAAATGGTGATGTATACAGTTTTGGAGTTGTATTGGCAGAGATATTGACAGGAAAAGAGGTAATGGATTTGGATCAGCCGGAAGGAGAGCAAAATATCGCTGACTATTTTGTATCTGCAGTTAGGGGAGATGGAGATCAGCTACATGAAGAGGTTCAGTTCGAGCAGCTGAAACAAGTTGCTCTGCTGACAGTGAGGTGCTTAAGAAGACTATCCGAGGAGAGGCCTACAATGAAAGAAGTCGCAATGGAGCTAAAAACTATTTTAAGCAGGCCTCGACAAAGATAAAGCACGACTCAATCCAGGCACCACCTTCTTATAGGATCAAGTAACTGAACATGATTCAGCTGTTGCTGGACTCAAACTCAAATCAGGCCTTAATGTGCTAGAGCTGAAAAAACTATCATGTATTTGACAGCTACTTTATTCACCAACACCAACCCCAACCCATAGTCGGAGACTGGCACTACTGTAACTATTCCATTAGAATTGCGGGTTTTAGATAAATGGAAAGTTGACATATGAACTTGAATACATTACTTAGAGCAATTGTAATTTTCAAATACTTGGAAAATATTTCAAACTGATGGAATTCGAGTCGATCCCCATGTTCTTAACAAGTTTTTGCTCCATTTTAGAATAACTGGTTTCAAATCCTTGTTCAATACTTTTTTTATGCAAGCTATTACTTTCAAGCTTTTATGGTTTTCAAAAAAACCCAAGCTTGAGTCATCTTAAAATTCATCCTTAAATCCTCAATTTTTAATAGTACGTTATTGAGTTTATTAAGCTTGACTCAAATTTGTGAAGATAAAATAAGGAGAAAGTGTAGTGAAAAATCAAATTTTCTCTTGGAGAAAGAGTTGAACCAGCGAGCTGCTGACTAGCTCTTTCTGCGCACCGCAGATATGTACATGCGTTGAAAATGTACACTTCATTTATTTTGTGTTCATCATTTCTTTAGTCAAGTTCATTCATATCTTTTGAGATTATTCATGTATACATAATGCACTAGTTTATTTATGTATTTGGAAAATACATGAATTATGTTAGGGATTAGTTTGCATTTAAATCTAGTGCATATATTATTAGATTAAATTTATGTTTTGTGAATCCTATGAAAGACTAGCAATTGTACTCATTTTCTACAGGTCATTTTTGGAGTGTTAAAAAGTAGAGTGAGTGTTATCTTGAATGTTATCTTCTCCTCTTCTAAATGTTGTAGTTCCATGTACAAATTTTCAACAAAAGTGATCTCATATCAAGGTTATTACGGGCCTGTTTGGACCAGATTAAAATCTGATTTTAATTTAAGTCAAAGTCAAACAATCAATATTAACCACATCTTTTATGGGTCCCGCATCTTTGCAACCACACATTTCAAAAATTTCTATCACAATCCAATTAAAATCTAATTTTAATTCTCATCAAACACCCAAAAGAAGAGAAGGCAAACAACAATTTTCTTCGTGTTCACCAACTCACTAATGATAACTATAGTACATGTTGCATTCTAAAGGCATATCTTCAAAGTCAAGATTTGTAGGATTTGGGAGAGAGAGGTTTTGAACCTAAAATAAAAAAAGGCATGTCTCAAGCACAAAGAAACTTACAACAAGCAACTAATTAGGAAGGTTGATAAGTGTATTTCATGCACTTATTCGTGACCCTAAATGATGATATTTTATTGCATTTGTGATTAAATTCTATTTAATTTATGTTATATTGTGTTTTGTAGGTAAAATTTTATGTTTAATGAATAATTTGAGAAAATAATACAAAAGTGGCGAAAAATGGCAAAATCCAAAGATGACTTCGTTAGAGAGAAATTATATATTAAATGGGTTGAAATTAAACAGGGAGGAAAAACACGGAGAACGCACAGAAGAAAAACATAAAAGAAGCTGCTGAAGGAAAAGGGAAACCAAAGGAAGAAAAAAAAAAGTGGAAAAGTCAAAAACAGAAAGGAACACGGGCAGGCAGAGGAGAGAGAAAATGAAAAAGAAAGGTGAAAAGGAAAAATGAAAATTGTAAACACTAGAAATTTTCACGTTTCGTCAATTTTTGATGACATCTTTCCACTATGTACGTTTTTTTTTTATAATATGAATAGCTAATTTTTATATTAGGGAAAAAATTTAGTCGACTTGTGATCCTTTTTTTTATTCAAGATTTCTATGATTTATTTATTTATGTATTGAGTTTAATGCATAAAAGTATATGATCAATAATTTATTGATTATGTGAGTTTCTTACAAATAGAGAGGTGAGTTTGAGATTTAAATCATATAATAAAATTTGGTAAATTAATATATCGTGTAAAGATATATATACTGATTATTGTGGTCATAATTTGAATTCTTAGAACCAGCAATTTGTTTAACTAAAATTGATTTCCATAGAGATATGTAATTTAATTAGTTAAATAAGATCAATGAGAAATCGAGAGGGGTAAATTGAATACAATAGAAGAATTCGATCGAACACTACACTAGGTTATAAATATTGAATTAAGAATAAATGTGATCAATAGATGAAATTGTTATGCCCTAATATTTATCACATATTTGTATATCCAATTATCTGTTGTTTGCATTCTTTTATATTTTC
>CAIGRP010129075.1:0-32608 GCA_903798385.1 Fraxinus cuspidata | reverse complement strand
GTATTAAAAGTGTTTAAACTCCAAAATTGATTGGACCTAGGGCATAACACTTACATAATCGCCCCACAGGTTGAAATCGAAACGTCGTCCTTCAGCCCTATCCAATCTTGTAAACCCGAATCTTTAAAATAATTCTGCTCATTACGAAATGGAAGAAATCCAAAAATTCTCTTGGCATCAGGTGAATAAGTTCCAATTCGATATATAGTGCAGTTTCTTTCCTTCCTCTCCTTTGTAGAGAAGGTCAAAGTTTTGCTCGTGTCATCCAAATAATAAAAGGTTCCATTTTTATCGCAGAAAATGCCTCCAACAATCGTGCCAAAGCTCCATTTGTTGCGTTCAAATGTGTTCTTAGTCCACAGTGTCTCCTCTCTTAAGCACATTTATCTCCAATGTGTTTTCATCG
This sequence comes from Fraxinus cuspidata, assembly GCA_903798385.1. Lineage (NCBI taxonomy): Eukaryota > Viridiplantae > Streptophyta > Magnoliopsida > Lamiales > Oleaceae > Fraxinus > Fraxinus cuspidata. Next base: position 32,202 of record CAIGRP010129075.1, on the reverse strand, counting down.
CATCGATTGATGATTGACACAATGCAATCAAACGAAGTGGGAGGGCACGAGAATGCTTCGATATGGTCGGACATTTCTTGGTGAGGGAACTGTGGGAGATCGATTCTGGCTCGTGAGAAAGGGCAGAAGAAGAAAATGGAGCCTTCTTGGAAGAGGAGTAGCCATCCCTGGTTTGATGCAAGGCAAGTTGTATCCATTAGCTCCGGAAAATTGATACTATAGATCTTCTTGACATTTGGATTATACAAAGTACATTTTTCAGTCTCTTCATATAGTATGAACCAAGGCTTCGTGCTTGGGACGGACTCAATCTCGGCCGAAGCTGTGGAAGAAGCCGAGCGCCAATCCTTGCAAACACCACGGAGACTAAGAAGATCGATTATGCCCAAAGAATTGGCAATTGGTGATAGAAGCTCGGGAGGTAGATCAACCCACAAACTATCTGATCTTCCCTCAAAGGCGACCTAAAAATATTGACATGAGCATTGCGTAAATGATCATCACACAGCTCTATAATTAATCATCAAAGATTCGTGTTCCTCGGATCTCCATAAGAAAATGAGTGTTTAAGTGATGATGATATCAAGTGATGAAGGAACTACTGAATTTGACAAAGAATAACGATCAAGGAAAATGCTAAAAATATAGGTATAATTAAGCTATTTTCGAAAAAATTAGAGTAAATTAACATCAAGAAATTCCATTCATCCAAAACTACGTTAAGATTCATAGAGTAATTCATATTATCATACAAAACTAAATTATTACAGAACTTCGCGATTACCCCATCTATCTCAAATTCAGCAAGCATCATTAAAATTACAACAGCACTAAATTATTCCCAATTAAAAAAACAATTGAAAACACGAAAACAATCCATTTATTTCGAAAATAACAACAGATATACAGTTTCTCATATTCGATAAACAAACTCAACAAATCGAAATAAACAATCTCACGTAGAAAAACATAGACGTACCAAAAGAATTTGAAAAAAAAAATCATATAATTTCTGACATTCATGGGCTCTATAGTTTATTAGAACTGGAAAAATCCAAACTACAGCATATGATTGACGAAATAGTGGAATTGCTGGATTTACCCATTAGAATTTGTGGGCGAAGATGGAGCCATTTTGGAGCACTATCAATATGGCTGGTGAGAAAGTCATAACAGAACGAGAGGTGCGGCGAAGGATAACTGCAGCTGAACTCTTTTATTTTTGAATTCTAATATGTTTAGAGTTCATCGTCTACTAATAATTCTAAATAACACACTTTTAAATTCACGAGAGATGAATTGTGTGCAAGGTCCCTCACCCCGAGACAGCCTTCTCCCCCTACTTAGTCGACAAGTCCGAAATAATGGATACACACGGACGCTTACGAGTAGAATGTTAGATAGTATCTATATATGATAACATCACAAGTACACATTATTTTCGATCCAAAATTTTGATTCAATTATATCTCGTCACATCATCATCATGTATATGCAAATATACCTAAGTAGGATTAAAATGATGTTTTTGAAATAAAAAATTAAATATTGAAAGAGCTCTTTATTCCGAAAGTATCTTAAGAGGGTAAATATTGGATCAATATTTTCTGACTAGAAGCATTTTCATATGATTATAGGGGTTTCAAAAATTTCTTTCCACTTATCAAAAATCATGTCATACACATCTCAATTTTTTCTTCAATTAAGAAAGTATGTCTTGCTAATTAACAGAATTATTGGCGTGACCAACAGGATGAGGAAAAACAAAGTGAAATATTTTTTATCATCTAAATAAGCAAAAAAGTGTGTGTTGGGTATGTTGTACTTTCGGAATGTTCCTTTGTTAATAAACTACAAAAAAGGAAGAATGTCCATATGGGACAATATAAGTTATGTGATTCGATGTTGACGATTATGGAGAGAGGGTACATTCCATATGGGACATGACACGTAGAATGATTGATGCTTTAATTCATTAGTTGATATTAATATTAAAAAAGAGTCTATATAATAAGAGTATTTTGTGAAATTTATGCGATCAATGGCCATACCCGTCCGTCATCCATCATAAACATTTAATCAATTTCTATGTGAAAGAGACAACAATTCCAGGAGGATTAGTATATAATTATATTTTTCTTGTTTTAGCTATCAAAAGTTATAATTTTCTACAAATTACTACAATATAAAAGAGGCTAGACTTAGTGCGCCACGTGTCGCGATATCCTATCGTCGTAATTCAATTTTTTTTTTTTTTAAAGAAACAAAATACTCTAACAGATCACTCATGTCCTCTTTTTCCATTTTTTCATGCTAACTCTCATGTTACTTTCCTCCTTTCTCCATGCATCCGTTTTCTCATTTCTTCTCTGCCCTCGCTGAATTCATTTGAAGCTGCATTTTTCGCCTTTTTGTTCCTGAAAATCGAACTGCAACTTCATCTTTTGCTTCTCTAATCAAAATTTCTCTGTATGAATGAGTAATTTCACTTCCATTATATTAGAGAGTATGTATTCCATCTAATTTCTTGGCATTAATGTCGTGTCGTGGTGGTATTGCAGCTTCTCAATTCGTCAAATATGGTTCGAGTTCCGGCCGTCTGTCTCACAATGGTTGTGACAAAGGATTTCTTCTTTCGTTTTGTAGCATACATCCTTGGTAATGAAATTTTCATCAGAAATAATTTTGNTGCTTGAATTCATGTATTAGTATTATTTTGGTGATATCAAGATTAACTTTCATAGTATTAAGCATTGTTATATTATAGATTAATTTTTTTTCTTTTAGTTATGTAAAAATCAGAAAACTTCATATTTATTTAGTTAGGGATAGAGTTGGTGCGTCAAAAAAAATGGAGACACGACCCATTTCTCCGTGCACCACGGAGACACAGACGTGGTGTCTTCGTGTGCGCACACAGAGACCAAAAAAAATGGATACACGACCCATGTCTCCGTGCCACACGGAGGCACGGTGACTCCATGCGCACACGGAGACACGGTGTCTCCGTGTGCGCACACAAAGGCATTGTATCTCCGTGCAGACACGGTGGCTCCGTGCGCGCACATGGAAGCACGGTGTCTCGGTGACCAAAACAAAAGGAAGACACAACCCATGTCTTCGTGTGCGAATACAGAGGCACCATGACACAGAGGCATGGTGAGAAAATTTATATATATATACACAGTGGTAACAATAATATTTTCACTAAAGTGCCTAGAACTAAGATGAAAAGTGTATATTTCAACTCTCATATAACCCCCACTCTTTGTTTTTTGCTGTCATATGAGGAAGAGTTTCCATTATGAGATTGAAATTTCTTAGAACCTTATTCCTTCTATGCTTCCATATTACTTCCTACAATCAAGCATTTTCTGTACTTCAATTTAGTTGGAGGCAACATGTCTCGAATTTCAACTGTGACTTGAAAGGTACCATCTGTTTTCCTAACGTTATAGTTAAGTTTATTGATCAGTAATTAATTATTCTTATCGATTTTTCAGGGTATGTGCCAGCAAGCAGAATCCACAGGAGAATGAAAATGAAGAGGAGAAGCTGCACAAAATTGTAAGAGAAGTTGCACAAAACTTTAACATTAGACTCGGTAAGGGTATTGGAAAAAATTTGACATGTTTAATAGTAAATTTGTAATCTCCAAAACCAGACTTCCCCTTAGAGTAAGATGCATGTAAAAATATTCATATTGCTAATTTGGTTTTATGATTTTCCTTAAATGTGAACTTTGAGCTGATTTCTGGTGAGCTTCTATTTTCTGTTCATTTTCTCTTTATGAAATTATATATCTTACTTGAATGTTTTTTATCAGTGCCTTATGTTAACGTTAATCGGGTGCGAAGAATTTTGAATTCATGTTTGATTAATGGGATAGTTTATGTCACTAGGCATGTTTCCTTAGAGATTTGATTGTCGTGTTTTAAGAAATTTATTTTTTACGCTTTGAAGTAAATTGTGGATTACAAAAGTGGAGCAGAAAATGCATGTTGGTATGTTTCTTTGGATTTTTATAATTTCTTTTGACATAAACGATTTTTGTCATTATGTATTTTCTTTACTCTTTTGTCTACAAAATCATTTCATCTTTCATTAGGTTCTTTCATTTTTTATTACTTAAGTGATGGTTTCAAAAATTATTATTTTCCCCTATTCTTTTTGTATGGGTTAACTATTTGGGTGCACACTGTAGTCATGTAATTTTGTAATTTTATGAAAGTTTTATGCTCTTTAGATGCTAAAAGGAAAGTTGAATAGGAAATTTGATATTTTACAATTTTTTTTGTGCTTCTGCATTCTAATATGTTTGTTTTTTATGGAGTTTGCTGTAACGGAGTATGTAGAACTGACTTCTCCATACATAAGCATGACAATTCTATAAAAGATTTATTTTAAACCTGCTACAAAAAAAAAAAAAAGATTTTTCTTTGTGTTTATGTGGATATCTCTCTCTGTTAAATTTTGCTTCATATAATGATGAATTTCTCTCTGGCCATATTTAATGGGAGCAGAGACTCTCCTTTCATTTGTTCATGAAAAATGCTAATAAGTTATTGGTCAACAATTTACAATAATATGCTTGACTTAAGAACAAGTAGAGAAGCTTCTTGATAATATTGTCATTACTTATTCACACAATAAATTGATAATTGGAAGGAAAATGTAAAAATCTTTTTCAAGGGAAACTGATTAATTTTCTGCCAATTACTTTTCTAATTTACTGTTTGAGCATTTAGTAATTGTTGTAGCTTTCTATTTCGCTGACGTGTCTTTCCGATTCCTTCACAACCAAGATATAATAGAGTTAGCAAGATCGAGAAGAGAAAATGAAATGAATTTATAAATGTTTAGGTATTTAGGTTTTGTCTTATTTTATTATGTAATTATCACAATTGATATGAAGATTTAAATTATATCTCAAGTTGTGTTGTACAGGTAGTGGTACATACTCGATCTTTAAATTAAGTTTATTAATGAGATATCAGATATTATATGAAATGATGTCTTTTATTTATTTCGTCGACTATAATTATAGTTTTCGGATTTTTCTGTTGGTTGTAGGGATGAAGTTATATGTAAACCACAACAAGATGGTTGGTTGGAAAAAGCAGTTTTGGTAATGAATTTTGTGGACATGCTTTAGCTTATGAGTCAATTAAAATTGGAAATCATTTGAAAATTGTTGAATTGATGAAGTTTGGATTTGGAAAGGTGCAAGCGTTCTTTGTCAAACCAAAGTTCAATGTACTTCTCAATTTGGTTGGCTTGCCTACTAAATCGAATAACTTGATGTTGTTATTCTTGCTTGTAAATGGGAAATATAAAATGATGTTTTTCCGTTTGTTATTTTAGATTTATATATGATGCACCAACATTCAAGTTGTTCAATCAGTAACACAATGACTTCAACGTGTAAATTGTTTGACGCTCAATAGTCATGCAGCTATATGATATGTCATAATTATTTATGATATTTATATAATTATTTGATGCTTTACATCTGTTTTTTTCCTTACACCTTAAGCAAACAATAAGCTTAAATATGCACATTTCTTAGTTCTCGACTTTTTACTTGTATCATATGCGGTACTATTATTCATTTTCACAATCCTTATGTTTTGAAATTTTCAATGTTTTTGTTTATTCTTTCGGTTCCTTATTTCATTATTTTATCTTTTATTGTTTTCGTGAAAAATGAATTTCTCTCGTGAAATTCTGTTATTTGTGCTATCTGAATTTTTATCAAATTATACAAATGTTTATCTTTACTGGAGTACATTGTATTTTTTTTATAGGAGTTTTGTGAACACTAACATCTACTTGAGTTGTGCTTCAAAAGGTGGGCGAGTAAGGAAATTACTGTGTTAAAGGATAAATTATTGAAAATAGTGAAACAAGGATCAATACTTTATACTTGTTGACTACTAATAAAAAGCTGAACTTGCAATTTGTCATTAGAGTTTTATAAGAAATTGAAGTGTAATTTTTTTTTTTTTTTTTGTGACATGTTCTTTTGACACTGTCATTTACAGATGAATTTCTCTAAAATTTACAAACACTTAATTTTTACACTAATCAACGAACGTGCAACGCACGTTTCCTTCACTAGTATATCTAAAGAGGTGACACGTTTTCTTCGAAAAGGCATATATATAATGTATTTAACAAGCAAACCCAAAGCATGCTTGGGCATTTGGTCTTGCAAGAGGTTCCGAGTTCGATTCCCGGAATGCCCCTGTTCATATTGTTATTTCAATTATGCTATTTGAACATCAAATTTGATATAATGTCACATGATATTTTATCATTGAAAAATAGCTTTATCCTTATCTCTAGACTAGAAGTTGTTAATTCACTTTTTGATTTTCATTTTCAAAATTCATTTTTTCTCAAACTTATTTTCAATCTTACTCTCTCAAAATAAAACATTTTGCATGTAAATAAAAAAATAAAATTCCTACTTTTTTACCTCATATTTTTCCAAAAATTCAATATTACAAAATTCATTTTGATAAAATAATCGACATTAAACGTGGGCTATGTAAAACAAACACTTTTTTTAAACAGTTGTTTCCTTATATATTTTTTTATTAAATTTTTTTTACTAAAGAATGCTCCAATTGCACATAAAAAGTACTATGTTTGAGTCCTTTTTTTTTTTTTAGACTAAATATGTTTTGAATAATACTTTTTTGGAGAATGTGTGGTTAAATGATGAGAAAAATTTTGAGTTTATGTGTAAAATTATTTTAAGGAATAATGTGATTGAAAATGAATTTTGAAAAAAATGGAGCTCAAACAGACACATAAAATTATTTCACCAACCGATATTTTAAACCGTTTAAACGGTCAATTATAACATTATTTTGTTAAATATGTACTTGTTATATGCGTAAGACTTGAAATTAATTTTTTAGTACTTCATTGATTTGATCAACATGACATATTATGAATTTGATTTGGCAAGTTTAACTCTCTTTTTCGTGTATATCGTTCAATTCGTTGCTATCCATTATAGTTTCGATTCTGATTTGATAGGTTTAGCTCGATAACGCTTTTTAAGGGTAAAAAATTTCTCAAGCAATATATTCGTGTGTATTGAGGGTACAAAAATAAACATTTTCCTTCATTTGCATCTTATTTAGCCCATGTTTGGACTATATTAAAATTACAATTCATTTTTCTTTTTCTTTTTATCATACATTTCTCAATAAAATAATATTACAAGTAAATTCAAAATTTTTCTTTTTTTTTTTTATTCACACATTCTTTAAAAAATTAATATTTCAAAATTTTATTTTTTCCAAAATTTAATTAAAATGGAGGTCAAAGAAGGGCCTATTGTTTTTTAATTTGGGCCCAATATAACTTCACACTTCTCATCCCAACCCGCACATAAACGTCGTCGTCCTTATTTGTCTGAAATCAATTTGCTGAAATCTGCACCAAATAATTCTCGTTAATATCTAATTTCTCTTTCGATCGACTTCACCAAGCATCAATTCGAGGTCATTTGTACAACTTTTACATAATTATGTGATTTTTTTTATTTCCAATTAATGGTAATTTGGGGCTGAATAATAGTTTTCTGTGATTTTTATGTTGTCTTTGCTGTAATATTTCTCTAGTTGTTTCAGTTTCGTCTGTGATTTTTTTGTCTAACTTTTGGTAGTACTTAATTTTGGGAAGGAGTGGAAATTAGGTTTTTGAATTAGTTGTTACAGACTATATGAAGAAGAGTAAAGTTTTTTTCCGTGTACGAATTTGGCCATTTTTTTCATTTGCTTATGATTCCTTGCTGCAAAAAGAAGATAATGGGAGTGGAAAATTCGTAGATTTTATGGGAATTCCGTTTCTGCTATCTGTCGATTGAATATGAACTGAAGACTATAGAAAACAGATGTAAAACCTAGCTACCGTATGTGAATGCACAAGGGAAGTTATGGAGAGGCGTTGAATTAAACCAATTTGGAAAGAAAAGGGAAAAATGAAATGTATCTCGCTGTCACAATGCACCAGAAAATTATATTATGCCCTTCATCCCCATTTTTTCAAAATATATTTTTCTCTCATCTTTTCAACCACACAATATTCAATAAAAAAAATATTACGCACAAGCAATCAATCTATTATTCCAAAATTCATTCTAAACAAAAAATGAGACTCAAACAGGCCATACATTTGATTTCTAATACTTGAGACCATTTTCATAAGTGTAAAATTATTGTCTTGCTGGTGTTTCAAACGCTCGGCAATTGTTCTTCTCATTTCCAGATGGCTGGACTAGAAAAGAAATGAATCAACTTTTAGTCTTCTGAAACAATTGGATGCCTGGTAATACTCGGCAAAAAAGTAGCATTTTGTTTAACTGCAAAAGGCTTTCATTTCCCCTCTATGTATTCTGCTGGGTATTTTCTTGGAATTCTTAGCTTTTTTGACTTCTATATTGCTGTTGCTTAATGTAAGAATGCTCTTTGTGATTTAGATTTGAATTCATGTTCCAAATGCATACAATTGTCACTTGTGAGGTATTTGCACTATTTCATCTGACTTTGAGAACAGGCTTGATTAGCAGAAAAGGATATGGCACGCACAAGACAGAGGAAAAAAGTTCGTGTTGCCACTGAATCTACTTCTAGAGAGGTGTTTTCGAACAAGAAAATGCCGGATAACAAGAAAAAAGGTGGGAAAGCCACAAAATCTAAACAAATAGTGTCTAACAAAAAACCAGTGGAAAACAAGGGAAAAGGTGGAATTGCTGAGGGATCTGCTTCAGCAGTAGGAGTTTCTGATGAGAAGCTTCCCAGGGGTCTTGATTCCAATCCTGAGATTGCAGGCAAATCTCCAATTCAGAATTCTGCACCAAGCAAAGAAGCAAAAACCATTTCAGAAGTTCAAGCCATAAAAGGCAATAAAAGGAAGAGAAAAAATGAAGGAGTAGATGAAAGTAATAGTAATAAAAAAGAAGGCACAAATAATGCAAGTTCACCTCATGGAAAAGAGAGAAGGGGAGTTTTAAATGAGAAAAATGAGGATGAGAAGTCCGGGAAAAATCTTGGTGGACTGATTTTTATGTGCAATACCAAAACCAAACCAGATTGTTTCCGTTACCATGTGATGGGTATCTCAGCAAGCCGGAAAGAGTTTGTAATGGGCATCAAGCCTGGTCTTAAGCTTTTCCTCTATGATTTTGATCTCAAGCTCCTGTATGGAATCTATGAAGCATCTTCTTCTGGTGGCATGAAACTTGAACCGGCTGCATTTGGGGGGGCCTTCCCTGCTCAGGTTGCTATCTCTAGATGCCTCAACTTTGTTTTATATCCATTAACTCGAGGATATTTTTATACGATAGTTTGTCATTCTACAGGTCTGCTTCACTGTTCACAGGGACTGCCTTCCTTTACCTGAGAATATATTTAAGAAAGCAATCAAAGAAAATTATGATGAAAGGACACGCAAGTTCAAGACAGAGTTAACTTTTTCCCAAGTAAGAAGATAACTTCATCAGTAGTTTTATATTTTCAGAATGTGTATTTGTCGAAGTTAAACTACAAATATTCCCAACCACTGTTTCTCTTCCTTCAGGTAGAACACCTGTCAAGTTTATTCCAGCCGACCCCAAAGTTGCATTCAAATGGTAGATCTTTGGTTCGCGGTCCGGACTTTGTGTCTCCTGCTCCTGCACCGAACGTCTTGCCAACAGCAATTATGCACACTGAGGAGAAATTCAAACACCATGGCAGGATGAAACCAGGAGAAGACATTATCCAGTTTGATAAAGAGAAGAAATTCTCTGAGCACCATGTCTCTTCCACTGAAGTTCGTTCACAGGGTCCGCTTTTTCTCACAGAGCAAGAATACAGAAATTATGGTCTTCGACAGGGAAGTGATTTCTTGCCAACTGCTGTAGGTGGTACCATTGGCCGTGCACAGGAGCCTAGAAATCTTGAACAAGAGAAGGATCAGTTTCAAAGGAACCCTGCTTCTACAAATAACAATGTAACTTTACAACAGAGAGAAGTCAGTCGACCTGATACTTTTTTTCTCAGTGAAAAAGAGTACCGCACTTATGGGCTAAGAGGTCCCCGTGAAATGCCGACCGAGGTGTCTCCTGTGATAAGAACTAATCAAGCTGTTGAAGAGGCATATAATCCTTATAATGAAAGCACCACATCATTGGTAAATCGATATCTTTCGCTGCCGCCAATGATAGAAACAGCACCTGCCAGATTACATCCTCCTATAAATTATCCAAACTCCACAAGTGGTGCAGCAATTCATCTGGGAAGAATAATTCCTGATGGAGAAAGATCATATTCATCATATGCTCCTCGTGAACTTTCTGAATACAATCAAAGACTGCTTCCTACACATGCTTCCCTGGAACCTCCTGAATACAATCAGAGATACCTCCTCCTTGGCGGCGAGACCAAATCCATGCCCACAACAGTCTCAAACCGCTATTCTTTTGGAGGACCTTATGTCAAACGGCACTGAATGAATCTGTGCACTCATCTCGTTACCTTCATAAAATTATGTTTTAACAGGTACATCCGGCACTCTCAAGCTTTCTTGTACGGATCAAGATTTAATCAAAGAGTTGCAACTCTGCATAAATTCTTTTTATTGTACTTTCTAATTCTGTACTTGGATTCTAGACTCCTAAAACCTGTCTAGGGGAAGAATGCTCGATCAACTTTCGTGAGGATGTGGCGTACCTTTTATGCTAAGATTTTGCATGCTGACTGATGAGTAGTGTGGGTCTGTTCTTGTCTGAATCAATTCCAAAGCACGACTTTCCTTCCTGTCAGGATTAACGATATCCTTCCTGTTCAATCTGAGACTTTGTTCTATCAATTTACTTTATTCCCATGGATTTGTAATCAGTCTTAATTCAGGATGGAAGTTCCAAGAGTAAAGAATACATTTCTAACACTTCGAGTAGCATTTTTAGCTAATGTATGTCATCATCTCTACTATCGTTGGTCTTCTGCATCTCAATCGGCAGTGAATGATTTTGGTCTTCCACTATCCGTTGGCTAAAGAAATCTGGTTTAAAACCAATGATGCAGGAGAACATCGAAAGAATCGTGTTGTGGCTGTTATTTAACTGATATCAAACTCTTCTAGCTGTGAAACTGATATCAGGCTCTTCTAGCGCTGCAGAACCATACTCGTGTTTCATTTCAAAAAACAGATGATGTAAAACTCTATAGGGAAAATTGTAAAAAAAAAAAATTCTGAATATTGCTATCTATCATCATGATGATAAATTATCGGTAATGTGGGAACCTACGTAGAATGATGATATTGGACAATTCAATTTATATGAGAGAGATGGGGAGGAGAGAGAAAAATATGAAAGATAATGAGTTGTTACATCACTGATAATTTATTATGATGATAAATGGCATTACTCTTTTTTCCTTGTTGCTAGTATCGAGAAACCAAGTTTTATTCTTAATAAAGTTGGAGTTATCCGTTTCATTGTCCAATTTTTGTTGTGAATAGCATTGGAAAATGCTTATGGTAGATCTCTAAAAGTTAGTTATATTGAGAGAGAAAATCATTTACTATTAATGGAACAAGCCAAAGATGTTTTAATAGACAAGCCAAAGATGTTTTTGTCTCCCTCTAACCTTATATGCTACTGCTCGTGCATATTGAAATAAAAAATTGTTAATTATTAAAATTGTCAATTTTATCCCTTCACACGAGTTAGATTCAAAAGTTCACCTCCATCAAGGAGTGCATAAAATGACCATTCATTTCAAGGAACAACTGCAAAGGTTACAGATCACAGTACCTCTTTAACAGTTCCAAAGCCTCTCAAATAATGATTTCAGTAATAGGTATGCATTTGCAGTCTACGGTCCTACAAGGAAAAAAGGCCATTAATCTTTACGAGACTACCAAGTTCATTGCACAAATTTTCAGTCATTTTCCAGCAATCTCCTATTAATGCCACTGCCCAAGAATGTAAAAGTATCCAACTACTGATTAGCCTCGGGAGCTTGGGCATTCGTATTAGAACCATCAATGCCTCCAGTTGTTGGTAAAGGAGCATTCCCTGGATACATGTGGGGTGTAAACATTGATGGGGCACCACTAGTAGGCATTCCCGCACTTCCAGAAACAGTAGGAGCACTTGCAGGCATTTGAAAACCATTTGCTTGGCCGGGTGGAGCACCAGGTGGAGGTGCCATCTGGGGCATTGGAGGAGCCATATAACCTGGAGAAATGAAGACTTAAATACAAAGTTCTAGAGAAGCAGAATACCATTCAGATTCGCCAGATTATGAGCATGTTTGGATAAGCTTGAAAAGTTTAGCCATGTCTTAAATAAATTATGTTTTTATGGGTCAAAGTTGAAAATAAATTACTTATATTGACAGTGATGTAACTTTTTTAAAGAGGAAAGTACTGTATCCACACATAACTGGAAATAAAAAGATAGTAACATTTACTTCTTTTTGAGCTTTAGCCAAACATCCTCCCCCAAACCCGTGATAAGAATACAACAATCCCTACACTGATTTAAGTCCCAGATCATGCAGTGTTCTTTTATTCTTGATCCCAAGATAGATAACCTAGAAGACTAGAACTTGTCAAATGCCAATTTCCTGGGACATGTGCTTCAATCAAATACGAGCTGAGCATAAGCAACAAACAAAGTAAAATTTAGGGGGGAAATAAAACGTTTCGCATACCAGGAGCTCCAGGCATGGGCCTTGGCAAAACTGGAGGCCTAAATCCTGGAAATTGAGCACCTGGAATCGGCATTGGAGTAGGTAGAATTGGTAGACCAGGTCTCAGCTGAGGGTATGGAGCAACAGGAGGCCTAAATGCCCCAAGATGCTCCTTGACCTTTTGATCAATCAAACTTTGGTTCAATTGTGCCTCGTATTGTTGATAATAAGTTCGCACATTTGCCTGCTCAGTTAACAAGGAAATGTATAAAATGAGATTTACATACCCTTCAAGCAAGAAATAATACGAAGTTGGGGGCAGATGAAATTTAAAGTGAGAATACCTTATGTTTGTATCCCGCGTTATGTTGTTTTCTAACAGAAGGCTGTACACCCAAAATATTTCAAAAAATAAGCAATGTGGAAAGTGAAGACTTTACAACATTAAATATCAGATAAATGCTAAAAGTGCGAGGAATAACCCAGATAGTTGTTTGAAAAACTAAACTTACAACAACTAAGTAATCAAGAGGAGAAAGGAAAGGAATAAAATTAAGACATTTACTTTTTTGTGCTTGCAAAACCAATTCAGAAGCAATAGTAACAGAAAATAAACAATTTTTAATATGACAACAATCAAAAAAATGGTAGAAAATTTAAGCATTATTGAACCTATAGCATCACAATCTTCTTTCTTTTCCCATGGATAAATTTCAGGAACTAACGAGAAGAAATTTTTCATCTGAACATTCGCAAAAAACTGAACAAATAAATATAAACAATTACAGAAGAAGGATAATGACTCACGGAATCGTGTGTCAAGTAGGTGTCACAATAATCACAATAATACCTGAAGACAAAAACAAATAAATTAAAAATTGAAATAAGATGACACTAAATTCAGATATATTATAAAAAGAACAAGAAAAGAGAATGATAATTAATACCTGGGCATTATGTGTTACGAAGAAATTCTTTAACAATCTGTGAAACAGCGAAACAAGAAAAAAAAAATCATACACCAAAAGAAAGAACAAAACCCTAGATCCAATAAATATTTACAGAAATGCTCAGTCTTTACGCACTAAATCAAAATTTACATCAGTACGCTCATATAATAAAATAGAAAAGAATACAATAATCCCAAGATATTCTTCTACCCAAAGCTAACGCAATGTCAAAATTCCATCCTCTGCACAAGGAAATGATGGGATTCCAACAGCACAACCAAAGATTAGCAACAAAAAAAAAATCACGTTTCAGTCAAATTCAACACTGTTACTCCTCTTGGAACATTCTTTCAGCCAAATCCACACAATATATTCTATTCAAAGCTAACCCAATGTAAAATTCCATATAGAAGAATGAAAATTAGAAACAAATACAAGTATTGCATTAAGCATAACCCAAACAAGTACTATTAAAGATATCTATGAATTTACAAAGACCCAATTTGAAAAAATACCAAAATAGTCTACTTCTAGCCTTTGGACGAATTTCAGTATGCAAGAAGACGTACTCAAATGGAAAAGAAAAACCATAGAGACTATACTTTACTGATACTTATATTGCTCAAGCACGCGCACCTAAAATTATTGGGAGCAGATTTGGTTAGGGTTGAATTTGGGACAAAAGGAGATTGAGGAGACGGAATTTGGGACAATACAATTTGGGTTGTGGACATTGGACTGGGTGTGGGTGTGGGTGTGGGTGTGGTGTGGGTGTGCTAGATGGGCCAATGGAGAAACGTTACGATTACGAACATACCTCCGCCATCTTAAAAAATTTCAGAAAAGGAAAAATTCACAATTCAAGCGTTAACAATGATCAATTCATTTTTTAGATTTTATGTTTCAAAATTCAAAACTCAAGGTGATAAATAAATAATTAAATATATTAAGATCACAATTATACAATCAATGGTCACAGTTATTATTTATAGGTCACAACTTATTTTTTTGGTCACATGTTATCAAATTAATTGATCACGGATTATTTAAAGTCACAAATCAAGAAAATTATTGGTCACTATTTATTCGTCGATTACATATTTTCAAATTAGTTGATTACAAATTATCAGTCACAAATTATATAATTTTTAGGTAACAGATAACAAAATAGTTGGTCATAAATTAATCAAATAGTTGGCCGCATACACCTAACACCCCACTCCCACCTACGATCCCGATCCACCACCAATACTTGATCACATCAACTAAATGTTAGTCACAAACTCTCTCCTTTCCACCATCATCACCGCACCACCACCACAATTACCACCAACATCAACTACAACAACATCACTACAAATCACGACACAACACCATTGCACATAGCCTGATTCACTTCCACGGATTCACCTTGGCAAACACCAACTCCGTCTCCTGATTCACCTCGGCGAACATGAAATTCAATGCTCGATTCACCTTCACAGATTCACTTCCGACAGTGAACTGGCTGCAGTGGCTCGACCTGAACACCACACAGATTTGAGCGTCGAGTTTGAACGAAATATTGTTCAATTTTGAGATCATTAGCCGTCGAAGAGCCTGTAGAGATGTAGCTGCCTCAACTCTGCCTATAGAGGTGTGCCTCGCGCAGCTTCAGAGTTGCGCCTTTGATACCATAGTGCTATGGCGGTGTTGGGGGAAGGGTGGATGGTTGTGACGAAATTGGTTTGGGGTGGAGAAGGGAGAAGTGGTGGTGGTGGATGAGAAATGAGTTTATGGTATATGATGGCGATTATGGAAATAATTTAGGGTTTATAGTGGGGTTGGGGTGGATAAATTTAATAGTATTATTAATAATTTAATTAATACTTGATTTTCGGTTAAATAACCATACACCTGATTTTTGAATTAGAAAACTTAAAACGCCTGTTAATATGTAATCTCATCTTTCAGAAAACTCCGTTAAGCCCAAGTTTGATAGGTCAACCCATGTTTGATTGAGATTAAAATCAAGTTACCCCTTCCAACACTTCTTCGGTGGAGTAGGTGAGCGCAGAGACCGAAGGTCACGAGTTCGAATCCCTTGCCAACACTTCCTCGGTTGAGCCCGTCGCACAGGGCTTGCCTAGTACGGTTTATCTCTCCTATGTGATTTGCGGGCTATTCACATGGAGCGAGATTTACCCAGTGTGCACTTACGAGTAACGACTGCGGATCCTACGTCAACAAAAAAAAATCAAGTTTTTAGTAGATTTTGATTGAAATTGATAAAATGTATGATTGAAAATATGTGGTGGTAATTAATTATTGACTTTAAATTAGTTTAAAATCTAGATTTTAATTTCTAACAAACAGGGCTAAAATCTAAATTTTTATCAAAGTCAAAATAAACAATTAATTTTAACGAAATATTTAATGGAATCTACAATTTTTCAACTACACATTTTATTAAAGTTTATCATGATTTGCTGAAAATCTAATTTTAATATCCACCAAACAGGAGCTAAGACTTGCATATTCTGCCATATGCTAAAAGTCTGTATATATATAATTTTAACCCTCTACTTTCAAAGTGTACACAAAGTTTGACAAATTGTCATTCGCCAATTTTTTTTTTTTTTTTTTTAAAAATAGTTTTGCTGCCCACAATTTTTTGAAAACAAAAACAATGTCGACAATGATGTGAAGGAAAGAATGTACAAATGCTAACATCCTTTTTCATTTTCTCAATTCTTAAGATGTACTATTAAGCTTTTTTTTTTTTTTTTGTCAAAACACATTTTAGAATAGTATTTTGTTGGAAAATATTTGAATAGAAAGTAACAAAAAAAGTTTTCGATTTATGTGTAAAATTATTTAATAGTAGAATGAGTGGTTGAAAATGAATTTTCAAAAATGAATTTTTGAAAAATGGGGCCAAACGTACTCTAAATAAAATTTGTCTTTTAAGATACAATTGGGAAAATTTTGATGGGGTTCAATTACAATAAGGAGGGGAGGGATAATTAGGTAGGGGGCTCCGTCTTATAGTGGTGAAACGGCAGCGTTTAGTAGACTCCGCATTGAATTTCCAAGAGCAAAAAACACGCACGTCTGCTGTTGTTGGGTGAAGTCTGCATTATGTACTTTTTTAACGGTCAAATTCGTCGATTCAATCTCTCTGCAAACCGTATAACTGAATAAAAGAATATTCTGGCAGTCGCTTCGCCGCACCAATTCAATAATGGCCGCAGATTCTGCTTCCGGTATTTGTAGTTGGAATTGGAAGATGATTATTATTATTATCATTATTTCCGTGTTCTATGTTGTGATTTCGAATTTGATGTATTGTTATGGGATCCATCATTCCACTGTAGCAGACGGGAGACGGAAATGGGGAGTTTCGGCATCGGATGTTGTTTACCACTTCGGGACCAGCGGAATTTCTGTTGCAGCGGCAACTGGGATTACTCATCCTTTGGGTTTTTCTCTCTTCTTCTACTTGATTAGGCATTCTTGTTTCTTCGTGGGCTAGTAATCAGTAATCGAATTAGATTCTCTTACTGTTCAATTATGCATAACTATAACTAATTCGGCAGAATTTGGACAGATTTTGTGAATCAGCCCTTCTTTATTTTGCAAAATATTATGCTTCCTTTAATTTTATCCCATGTCCCTGTTATTAATGCTGATCTTAGAGTATGTTTGGGGAAGGTGTTTATAAATAAATAGAAATGAGTGATGTATATTAATTGTGCATCCTACAAAATTTACGAATAAAAAAATGTTTGGCCAAAAGTATTTTTTTATTCAAAGTGTTTATAAACACCTTCCCAATCATATGCTTATTCCACTTTGTTCGTCGTATCGGTGAGTAGTTAAAAACAACAATTTTGGGACCTTATGACAATTATCTTCGCAGTTACTAATGAACCAAGTAATAGGAATTGATGTTGACGAGATTTGGGAAAAAGAGAGATTTTAGAGTGTATGTATGCTATTAAGGGCCGACACAGCTTAGGCGGCAACATTATATGAAGTATGTGATTTAGCTTATTTTGGATTGCAGATGTTCTCAAAGTTAGACTGCAAATGCAACTTGTTGGCCAGAGAGGTCCACTGATTGGGATGGTATATAATCTCTCGGTTTTTCTTTTCATTGTAAGAGTTGCTCTCGAAATAATAATTTGGCATCTTAGGAGAAATTTCTTGTGGTCGCGTCATTTCTCGTGGCATGCAGGGTAAACTTTCTGCTCAAGTAGTCAAAAGTGAAGGTCTCAGGTCCTTATATCTGGGTTTGACACCTGCATTAACGAGGTCAGTTCTTTATGGAGGTCTCCGTTTAGGTTTATATGAACCAACAAAATATGTCTGCGAATTGGCTTTTGAGTCCACCAATATCTTGGTGAAGATCGCGTCTGGAGCATTCTCTGGTGCTGTTGCAACTGCACTGACCAATCCAGTGGAAGTTTTGAAGGTACTAGATATAAAGGCTTTGTTAACTCCTAAGAAAAATTCTGAATTTTCCTACTTTACATCAGGTACGGATACAGATGAATGCAAGAACAACTAGGGGACCAGTGCGGGAATTGCAGAAAATCGCTTCAGAAGAGGGAATAACAGCTCTTTGGAAGGGGGTTAGACCTGCAATGGCCAGAGCTGCTGCATTGACTGCTTCCCAGTTGGCAACGTACGATGAATCCAAGCGGGTCAAGTTCTAAGCATCCTCTTTATCACTTTGATTGTCCAAAATGTATATTTTCACCATACAAGTTTATGTACGTGTTATTTTGGTGATCTGAAACAGTTTCTCTTATTTTAACTCTTCACAAGTACAGGTTTTGACAAGGTGGACCTCTTTTGAAGAAGGATTTTATCTGCATCTCGTGTAATCCTCTATTCTGTACACTGTACTCATTATCATAAAACCTACATTTTTCCTTCCCCTTATAGGTGGTCCACACGTGCACTCACACTTAATTGTATGAATGCTATTGATTATGTCTGCAACGTGTAATCTAACTCATCTTGGTAAATACTCACATGTAAATTTGTACATCATGAATGCAATAAGAATTTCCTGACTTGCAGTAGTTTAGGAGGCCAGGTTTTTAGTTATTTCTACAAAAACCATTTTACATAATCAAGTATCAAGAAAAGATTGATGATGCATAGTATTAAGAATTTTTGTAAAGTAGAGAACCCTTCAAAAATTCCACACTGCACTTATATTCTTCTTTTGTGTTCTTTAAGTCATTTTATTTATGTACATTATACTTTCCACCCTACATCACGTGTGTAGCAGTTAATGATCATAATTGGGACACCTGTATTCATTTTTATTTGGGAAACGATGGAAAGTTTGCTAGGGGGAAAGAAACTGGAAAAACTCTTAAAACAGTGTCATGCAGTTATTGTTTATACTACACCATAATGTGGCAATTCAAAAGTAAATCCTTGTTCCAAACATAGCGTGAATACCATCAGGAACTGATAAAATGGAATGGTGAAATAATCTCACCTTCATTTTTTTTGTTCTGAATCCCTAATTTTGATTAGCCTCTGTTCAGCCATTTCTAACTGTAGTTAACATCTTCTGAAGTTCGAGTACCATAGCAGGCACGGTGAGCACGATCATGACTGCACCTATGGACATGGTTAAAACACGACTTATGTTGCAGCGAGAATCTAGAACAGTTGAAAGCTATAAAAATGGACTCCACTGTGCATCCCAGGTTGTGGCTTTTTCTGCTTAATTTAGCCTGATGTTATATATTTCAGTATATATGATTGAGTACCTTGTTCTCTTAGTAATCCCTTTGCCACACGCCAACCTGCTTGTCTAATGCACCTGACATAAAATTCCAGGTTCTGCTAACAGAAGGTCCTCGGGGTCTCTACAAAGGGTGAGTTCTTCGTGTACACTAGGTATGTGGTTGGTATGGTTGATTGGACAGCATTAAAATCTTTGTTCATTATGTTGTCCAGACTCGTCCAGAACTATACACCGAACATACACCTAGTTGTTTTGTATCTTTGCTGAATACTACCTACTTTACCCCATCCCCAACTTAGTCGTAATGCTGCCTGAAGTTCTTCTTGATGTTTTCTTGAATTGATTAATCGGTTATCTTTTTAACGCTGCCAGCGGCTTTGCAATCTTCGCAAGATTGGCTCCACAAACTACAATTACCTTCATACTCTGCGAGAAGCTGCGTGAACTTGCTGGTCTTAAAGCAATCTAGTCCATATAATCGCCTTGTGTCTTACCATTTGTTTCTAGTATTTATATTCTTTTAGAATTCTTTGCCCGTGGACACTACAAACCGTCAAGATCCCGCATTTTTTGATCAAAAATGTTATATAAAGGTCATGTGTTGGATATCTGGGGAATCCTAAGGTCATGTGTTGTCTCTGGATATCTGGGGAATCCTGAATCTCATAGCACAACATTTTTTTTTTTCTCATAATGTAATTCCATGTTGTACTACTTGTAACAGGATGATGATTGATCTATTTGTTGCTATAATAAATTTGTTATACTTTTCCAGTTTTCGTCTCCTCACTTCTCAACTACATATTCTTCTTGACGTGATTTTTATGTCGATTTGCTGTTATCTGGCTAGGATAGTTGTGTCTAAGGTTGTAAATTGCGTCGGGTACCCGGCACAAAAACCTAGGTTGAGGCCAAGACCGACCCGACTCCAAGTTATCCAGCCAGGCCTCTGATTTTTCTTTAAGATGACAAACGCAAAGACAGTGTCCAAAATATTAAAATTGAGACTTTGCGAGCGTGGTTTGGCTAAGGTTAAAAGTTTATTTATAAATAGGATAAGTTAATTATTTTCGATTAAGGTTTGAAATAATTATGTTACTTGTAAGTAAAATAAATAAGCACGGTGGAGTCCTTAATAAGCTGCTGCAAGGGTCCTCCAATTCCTAAGGATCAAAAGGGTTGTGAATGTCTTCGAACGGTTTGTTGGGTCAATTTTGAGGGACGAAGTGCCACGTACGACACGAGGTAATTGAATTACACGTTATATAATAGTTTTGTCAAAACTAAGATCTTTATTTTTTGGACTTGTCTGAATTTAGGCTGATTAAGTTTTCTCATCCACCTTCGAAACCACCTTTCCAAATCCACGTTTAGCCCTGTTTGATTTTGCTAAAAGTAAAATTTTTAGAGTATATTTTGATAAAAGTTGATGAAATGTACATTTAAAATTAATTGTTGTGAATCGACTATTTCTTTTTCAATTTAATGTATGGACCAAGTTTATAATATTGCTTGAGATAAAACGCGGAAAAACATCGGAACATATAATTAGACTGGTATTGATACTTAGCACTTGTTTGGTGAGGAATAAAATCAAGTTTTAGTAGATTTTGATAAAAATTAATGAAATGTGTGGTTGAAAAGTTGTGGATCTCATAAAATGTGTGATTTAAATGAATTGTTGATTTTAACTTATATTAAACTCTGAATTTTAGTTTTGATTAAACATGGGCTTTATTAAGTTTTAAAAGAAAAATTAAAATTTTGTTGTTTAAATATTAATGGGCTACGTATGTTCACGATTGTACAACTCGATGTTTGGATTATGATATTTTATATTGACTTGTAATTCACTAATTGTTCGTTTGATTGACAAGGGTGGAAATGATTTCAAATTCCATGTAAGTTGAAAAAAAATATATTCAAGTACCCTTGGGAATGCATTTTTCATGAAATTGACAAAAAAAATAAACTTAAAGTGGTTGTATCTTGAAATTCCAACTCCATTATCACTTTTGTATCAAACTACCAATGTAAAAATTAAATTTGTTGGATTTGACATTTTTTATGAAATTTAAGTCAATCAAACAGATCTTAATTGTATGAAGTGTTCAACAAATGGGCAACAAAGGACAATTATTGTTTATCTCTTAATAAAGTCAAATATTTTTAGGTAGTCGGTCGGTCCACTAGATTATTGGATCTTGAGTCCAACAACCTTTATCATCACAATGTTGAATTGAAATTTACACCACACTTTTTTAGGGTGTGTGACGGTTTTTCCCCCCTTCTAAATTTAAGGGAAAATTACCTAAAACCCTACCTGTAAAGTATACAATTCAAAAATAAAGAGTGTTAATTTTAATTTCATAAATCAGGTGATAATAAAGATTTATTAAATTAATACATGATTAATTTATTTTCTCTCTCTAATCATTTCTTTCGGTACTCTCTCCAAAATAAGTCTCTCTCATACGAGATCTCTCACAACTTTCACTCTCACCATTTCTCTCTCTAACAATTTCTTTACCATCTCTCTAGAACAAGAAGCATCATTTTAAATTCAATCCTTTGACGATAGACTTACTCTAAAAATTTCGACGGCGACAACAAAAAATCATTGTCTCTTAGAGATGACATAGATTTGAGGTGAATTTGAGGTAGGGTTGATGAGGAGATTGTGGATTTGAGGTGGTGGCCAATTTTAGTGGTATCGACAACATCAAAATTTTACTTACAAAGGATTAGTTCAATAGTGCAGAGGTAGAGGTGGCCATGGTGTATTTCACATAATCTCTGCATGACTGAGACCTAGTCGTAGTGTATTTTATAAAATTTCAATATGATTGCGAACTTGTTGGCTGTGTGTTTTTTGTATTATATGTGAACAAGTTAAGTTTAACAGTGATTACTTGTGACGAGATCTGTGTATATACTGTTATCATTTGTGACTAGACTAGTGTTATTTGTGACCACATTTGTTTCATTGTAACTAATTGTAAGAGATCTGACTTAAAGATTGATCTGGCCACAAAAAGTCACAATAAAGACAAATTTGGTCTCAAGCAGTCATAATCAACACAAACTTGGTCACAAAGGGTCGCATGCTACAATATAATGTTGCAGGTCAATGACATCCACATCGATCTCGAGCGGAGCTCCGACAACCTGTAGGTCATCCACACCCTAAATCGTTGTCGATGTAGATGCACACCATTGTCACTTTCCCCAGTTGTTTCAATAGTTATGGTGACAACCTCGTAATTGTCGAAACCTTGGGTCCATGCTGTCGTAGCTAACAGTGTTTCTATGTTCTTTCAACACGGATCGAAACCAAAACTAACATTTTCCTCCGACGAACTCATTGCCACGAAACCTTAGAATTCCCAATTGCCACGAAACAACAAAAACTTGGAATAAAAGGATGTGGCGATCTTACATCTTATTGCCACGAAACTCTAGTGATGCTACCAAAAATCGTACTTGTTGATTTTCGAACTTGAAAACTGAGAATGAGCACAAACAAGATCTTTTGATACCTGAAACAAACGTGACAATGTGTTTTCTTGTCGTCCCTCCGATTCTTATGTCTAAGAAAGAGAGTTTACGTGTGAGGCTATAAATTAAAAATTATGTAAAAGCGTATCTGAATAATGAATAGAAGTTTAGTATTCATAGAATTAGGTAGTTCATTCGTAATAGGACTAAGTTAGTTATGTGTCCTTATCCTTAGAAGTCCTACTTGAAATGAGTATTGGGTTACAACTACAAGTCTAATCATAATTTAACTATAGTATTTACAAAAATAGACATCTTTAGATATAGGAGTCTTGAATTGAGATGTTTGGATAGGTTTAGAACCTTTGGAAAGTAGGATAAGTCTATGTTTAAGCAGGAAGGTTTTTAAGTTTGGCAAATGAAAGTGCTCGATGACACAACGTAGATGCTCAAAATATCTCGAGGACTCACCCCGAGGATGTCATCACCAAAATATTGTAGGAACTATAATGCTAGTTCTCGAGATACTCGAGGACTGACGTCAAACCCAAGGTATTCTGGGGCCTACGTTAGTGAATATCGGTCATGGGACTTCATAGCTCGAGACGAACCATTATGACCATATCACCTAGAATTCCCAATTGCCACGAAACAACAAAAACTTGTAATAAAAGGAGGTGGCGATCTTATAGATGTAGTATAGTATGATTGGTTATGGGATGGGGTGGAGTGGGATTACTTTATAGCGAGAGTATTCAGTATTATCTTTCTTCGGTGACGAGTGGTGAAAAGTTGTGAAAGAGAAAGTGGGTACAAATTTCAATTTGGAAGAATATGGGATAGATGGGGTTGCCATGAGATGGATGTACAGTAAATGAATTTGTGGGTGTATATACAATGAGCATGTCTATTTATATATTATTATATAATATTATATTGCATTACAACCTATTTTTGAAATTATTTTATAAGATTGTTAGTTACGAAATATAATTCTTATAGTCTAATAGTTATGTATTTTTCCCTAAATTCAATTTCATTTATTTTTTTCTTGAAAATCATATAAATGTGGTATGGAATATTGAATAGTAAAATAAGTAATATTTTTTTTCTTATTTTTCTGCTTTATTAATATTATTAAATAGCATCTGATACTACAATAACAGTTCATGACCTAATAGAAAGAGTGAATCTCAACAATGTTTGATTTTCTTCTGTAATTAAAAAAGAGAAAATGTTTTGCACACGTCAAAGTTTAGAAAATCAAATTCGATTTTTCAGCTACTTTTTGAAAATTATTATTCTATCTTTTATTCGTACAACTAAAAAGAAAACATTAATTACGTTTTTAAATTTTTTATTTCTTCATATCTATAGCGATCATTATTTGACAAAGATTGAATACAACACAAAATTTCATACACGTGACACACTACTAGCTCATACGAAAGTATCCATAGAATTATTTGATTAATAAACTATTTTTGTTGAACGACCTCATGTTTAATATGATATATTATTTCGTGATGACTTATTGTCAATCACTTGCAAGCCTTGCGTGAGAAAATTGATTTTTTTTTTTGGCATGATCAAAAATATTTCTTCATGCTTCTAGAAACACTATAGATTTTATTACTTTCTACAATTGAGTCAAGTAAATAATTGGTCAATATAGTCATCTATAAGAAATTCTTGTGCGAATCTATGGTCTTACCTTTTCCTGATTGAGAAAGTGTCCTTTATTAAACACTTTAAAAATTAATAAATAAGTATATCCTGCCATTCTTTTCTACTTTATCTCTCTGGATTCATTTGAAGATAAAATAAATCAATTAGTTTAAATAAACTCTTAAAAATAGCTATCCTTGTTATGCCCCAAATAAACTAATAATTTATTTATTTTAATGAAAATAATTCTTTCAAGACGTTCTTATACGAAAAAAGTAATTTATAATATTCTTCGACTAAGACATAAAGACTTTATTTCAATTATCGATTATACAAATGATAGTAAATAACAAGGTTTTAAATTTAGCACCTGTTTGTTGGCCTTACTCTGAGAAAATTAAATTTTCAATAGTGATTTTTCGAAAAATGTTATTAAAAATAGGGAAAAATTTTGAGTTTATGTACAAAATATTTTATTGTATAAATGTGTGGACAAGAATGAGTATAAAAATTAATGGAATTTGAAATAAGGGTTGACAAACATAGGCTTAGTTCTTATGAGATAGTGTTTTTTAAGTGTTTATAATAAGTTATGAATCCTACATATGTGAAAAGAAACTATACTTATGTCAAACATGCTCTTAATGAAAAGCATATAGCATGAGTAATTAAGTAAATAATTATGCTACGAATACATTTGGGATTGATACCTCCAACGACACCCCCACATGGAGGATGCCGTGATTATTTTATTACGTGCGGGCTCCATCTCATGTGAGAGGGTACTATCTGTAGTTAATGATGACAATTTTTCCCGTCTCGAATGGGGCAAAAAAACTCGCCCTTACGGGTTGGTGAGACAGCGCCCCGAACCTACCCCGTGAAGGAAAAAATAAAATAAAATTAATTAACTAAATAATAATAATAATTAACTAAAAAAAAAAACGGAGCCGGGGACCGGTGCAGGGCAGGACAGGGTCCAAATCCGCCACGTTGCCATCACTATCCATAATGCCACTCCGAATGTACACATACCATTATTCACAAGCAAATGCACAAGAAAAAATTAAGCCCCTGTTTGGTATACGTTAAAATTTTCATTTTCATTCTTATACTCATTTTCAACCACACATTTTTTAATAAAATAATATTTTCCATCACATCAATAAATTTTTCTTCTTTTTTAACCACAAATTCTTCATCAATTTACTATTTCGTAATACATTCTTTCAAAATAATGTGTCTCAAACACACTCTAAATAAATAAAATAAAATAAAATCCTATTGGTTTGCCGACAAACAGATGTGTCCTATAGGATTATTGGCCCTGTTCGAACAGGGGGACTGTCCTAAATCCTAAGTAATTGATTACCTGACAGGTACCAATTTTCTTCTAGAAGAGTAAGGTTTTCGGTGGAATTTTATTGTGTGTAGACCTTCTAGAAGAAGGCATTTGTATCCAAC
The DNA here is from genome assembly GCA_903798385.1 of Fraxinus cuspidata. Taxonomy (NCBI): domain Eukaryota; kingdom Viridiplantae; phylum Streptophyta; class Magnoliopsida; order Lamiales; family Oleaceae; genus Fraxinus; species Fraxinus cuspidata. Next base: position 6,166 of record CAIGRP010129075.1, on the reverse strand, counting down.
GTTTTCTATATCACATCCAACCGTCTCCGCCCCCACCCTACAAACCCATAAATGCAAAGATGCACAAAAAGTAGGCCCCTAGAGATTGCCAAAAGCCCAACAGTTATCGCACCACAGAATAATGAAGTGTCAAACAAGAGAGCCCACTTCATCTTTTCTTGTTACTTCTCAGAAAGAAATCTGTATATAAAGTGTATCTATATGTTTATTTTTTATTGAATTTTTTTGTGGGTTTTTGTGGGTTCTTCAGATAATATGGATAAGAGTGCAGTTCTTGATGTGTCTTGTTTGATGCTTTTTGAGGCCAGTGGTGATTCTGAGATTGACGGTTTTGATGATGCCACTGTGGGTTCATCCGAGGTAAACGACGACGATGCAGAATCATGCAGTTATGGATCTTCTTATTGGGAATGCATTAAGAGAATTGAAAATGATTTTGATCAGAGGGTGGAGGCTTTTTGCATGAAAGATGATGAGGAGGTTGAAATTGAAGGCAACCATGAGGAAATGGAGAAATATTATTGTGGTGGTTGTTACAAGGCGGCGGAGGTGGTGGCGCCGCCTCCGTCTAACGCCTCAGAAGAATCTGTGGTGGCTGAGAAATTCAATAAATCTAAGGTACGTGATGATCCAAATATGAAGATGATGAATCAAAGGGACAGCGATAGACTCTTCTGGGAAGCTTGTTTGGCATCTTGATTTTTTTATAAATAAAATTTCTTGGATTTTTTTTTATTTTCTTTTATTCGTTTGGGAGATTAAAAAAGTTATGAATCTCCAACTCCTTGATTTTCTTATCTTTTTTTTCTTTTTCTTTTAAGAAACTCAAAATTGTACATTGAGTACGCGTTTACATAGAATTAATAAAAAGTATTGTATTATGATTTTCTATTTATCAACTTGCATCAAAACAAATTCCTTAGATTTAAATTCCCATCAAATTGCACAACTTGTCGAAATTATATCATCTTATAATAAATAAATTGATATTATTGGTCAACATATTGACAACTGGTTAAATATACAAAAATTAATTAACAATCATTTTACGATACATTAGCACTTTTTTAACATATATTTAAAACCTTCTATAACGACTCGGATAAAACTTTATGTAGCAATACATTTAGAGCAAGTTTAGTTAAGCTGTCAAAACATATTTTTATCCCGATATTCCATAAGATTCACAATTTGTAAGCATTTGCTTGCACGCTCCTTTATTAAGGTATATCTTTTATTTTCACATTTATGATATTACGATTTAATTCTTTAAAAAAAAAAGAAAAGAAAAAATCGTGACCCTTTGGTATGAGTCAGTATCTTTATGTACGAATTCTTATAAGCCACTCGAGTCTAACTTTATATTATTATTTATTTGATATTGCAATGGATAACTATCTGCGTAATCATAACTTTGTTCACCAAATGAATAATTAATCTCTAGACGAGAATGATTATGATATTAATCTCTAGAAAATATTAACTCGTGACTTTTTTTTAAAAAAAAAGTTAAATAAAAAAAGCATATTGCTTGTAGCTAAAAAAAATTAAGCAAAATATAAATCAAAATCAATAATTAATTTTAAACACGATATTTCTTCTTTGTAGTTCTAAATTCAAAAGCAATTCCTTGTAATTATAATTTCAAAGTCTAGGGTAATTTCAAAAGATTTAACAAATAATCAAAAGTTTTGAGGTATAGAAGGTTAAAAAGAAACATCTTGCTCGATTTTAATTTCAATTTAGACCTTACCATAACATCTTTGTTGTTGAAAGAAAAATCAAGAACGAAATCGGTTGTAATAGTGTTACTTCACCAATATTATGAAATGAATTATATGCGGAAAGTGAAAATAGCTAATGATGTTTCCCTGTCTCATAAATATACTTTTGCTCTTTTTTAATTTGCTTTGTTTTCAATAAATATGAACTATTGATATTTAAAATATCATATAATGTATGGATATATTAGAAAAAATGTAAATAAATTTTTATTTTCAACTATATTAATTGCATTTTTTTAACTGTGTAAAAATAAAAGCAAATATGTCTTTACAGGATCGGGTGAGGGGGGTAAATAACATTGTTTGACAATAATAATAATAATAATAATAATAATAATAATAATAATAATAATAATTTTGCACTCCATTCATCTCTAGTGAGCTTCAAAAGTTAGATGTAGTGGTGAATAAAATGACCCGACTAAACCAGAATCAAACACCCGACTAAACCAGAATCAAACACAATCGAGTGGTTTAGTGTAGTTTTACAAAAAAAAAAATTAATAGTTTTAGTTCTTGTACCGAACTCAATATATATACATATTTCTTTTTTATTTTTTATTTTTTATTTTACAAATCAGTGAATTACACTAAAAAATCCAACCTTTAAAATTAAAAGTGTTAAAAGCACATAAAAGATCATTTACCATTTACATTTTACCTTATCGACAAGGCCCTATATCTAAATTCTAATTCATTTCTCTCCTATTCAATTTCAAGCACACTGACACTTCTACACTACAGTTACCATTATATTTGTCGAATATTTGAAATTTTATTTTTTTATTTAGGTATATATTACTAATTTATGAATATGTTGATTTATTTTAATTTACATCTATCATTTGAAAATTTAAGTAACGGATCTAGAATTGTTCCATATCTTAAAAAAGTCATTGGTTTTATTATAAAAAAAATCATTGATTCGGTTTGGTTCTTTAGGAACTAGAACCAAATGTCCACCTTTAATTGGATGTCTTCGTATGATACTTGGAAATATATATGGGCTGGGTCTTTGATATATAATTTGTTGTTGTGGGCTTTTGGGTTATTTGATAAAAGTGGAAATTACAAGGAATTAGAATTTTTAAGTTACCATTTCAAATGTAAGATATAAAGTTTATTTATACAAAAAATCAAATAATTCAATATTAATAATAACATTATAAATTAAATTTCAAACCCATTTCATTTTCTTATTTCTTATTTCTCTCTTTCCATTCACTTTCTACAATTTCTCATGCCATTTTTTAAGGGGTATTTATTTAATTAGGCAATCCAAAAATGTTTTTTGTTTAAAAGGCCTATAGTGTTAAAAGTACTATATTACCCTTCCTTTTTATATTTGCACAATAATCCTATACTTTCTTAAAGTTTATTAATCAGGATTATTATAATATTTGTTTAGTTTTTTGAATTGTTCTAAATATTCTCTATATTTCAGGACTATTATAATATTTGTTTAGTTTTTTGAATTGTTCTAAATATTCTCTATATTTTGCTAATTTTTCAAAAGCTCTAGGTTGATTCTTTTTAGTTATATATCCAGATACAATTCCTTCTGAAACTTCTTCTTCTATATCTTCGTATTCAATTATGATATCTTCGATTCTCTTTATCTCTTTAGATGTTTCTACAGGATTAAATCCTATATTATGTTTACAGGCATAATCTATATCAAAATATATTTCTTTAAGTTTTCCTTGTCCAACAGGAAGTATATCTTCAGATTTTTTAACTATTTTTAATAAAAAAGAAATATCTTTTTCATCTAAATAAAACTTAAAACAACAATTACTAGAAGTGGATGCTTGTGAAGTGTTCATAAATAATTAAAATATAGGTATTTAAAAGCATGTAAATAACTTACAGTAATCAATAGATATAATTCAGGCTTTCCCTCCAGTATGCTTCTTATAGATGCTTTGCATGTACTTAATCAATCTTTTGAATCAGATGAATATTTTAAAATGTTTTGAAATCATTTGGGTCCACAACTGCTTCCGCAAAAGGCTTTTCAATTAAGGTTGCATTTCTCACTCTAGAGAACTAGCCGTGTTACCACAGACACTATCTCACAGAATTCAGAGTCTCTGTTTTCACCTCTATTCAAACTCTTTTCAGAATTAAATTCTTACTTAGAACGAAATTTTAAAAGATCAACTCACACACAAGGTGCTACAATTTCTGTTAGAAAATTGCCCTTTTCCCCCATAACATTTATCAAAACGGGTACTTTGGCATGGCTAACATCCATTCAAAAACAATGTTTTGAAAATCTTTTAAAATCTCTATCTGTACTGCCGAGGAATCATGAGAAACTTAACGAAATCCTTTTATGAAAACTTTGTTGAACATTACAAATTTCATCTTTATATTCATGAATTGAAATAGTACATGCTTACAAACTATTAGCTATATTTACATACCTTTGGTACTCACCTTATGAAGTTTAGAACTCCATAAGTGATTACCTTATTACAAGCTTTCCTATCTTCAAGCTTACTCACTATATTTCTGAATACAAGTGGTGTATACAGATTACAAAAGAAAATATGTTGAGAGATTATTCTAGCTGATCCGATATGCCTTCCTCCTACCTTCTACTCCCCTTTTATAGAGGTCTTCTGGTGATAAGGAATCTTATCTTTAACAGGTGTCTTGCATTATTATCTCATGTCTCCCACTATCTTTTGTTGGATAGTGCTAGATATCTTTATCTTTTGAGCTGGTGCTATTATCTCGTGGTGAGGAGTCATAATCAAAGTAACTCTTTTGTATTATCTCCTGTCTTCTAGTGACCACAGTTTTTTGGGAATTCCTCACTATTGAGAGATACTTGACTCATATCTTCAACAACACAGTGTTCACAATGATGATCACTGTAATCCCATAGAAGCTTGCATAGCTCTTTTTCCATATCTTCAGATCCGCTTACTTGATTTGAAATTATTTTTGATAATAAATGGTCAAGCATACATATATCTTCTTCCTTCGTGGTCATCCTTGCATTGGAATATATTATATGTTCTTCAGATGGATAAATCCATATTTTTTCCTTATCAGTAACTAACTGAGTTGCATGTTCGAATATTTCTTTATACCCTTTTGCTCTTCTGTAGGGCATCATATTCAAAATATCTTGATAACCATTTTTAACAACCTTTTTTTTTGACTGGTGGGTAAATAATGTTGGTTGGTAAGGCCCAATTGTAGAACATGGAACGCTGGTTGCATATATTGAAGTCCAGAATCCCATTCCATTGTTGCTGAGTGGGATCTGATATATATATTTGTACTCTTGACTACCTCAGTATATCTTTTGACCGCCTTTCTTACTTCAACTGGAAGCTGGGCTATTTCTCTGAGATCTTTGCTTGGATATATACAAAGTATATTTCCTATTTCAAAGCAATTTCTTATCCAGGTGGTTGGTGCTCCAGGATAAAAGTTTATCTTGTTATATTTTCCATAGTGGAGAGTTTTCATCCACTTTCCTATCTCGAAATACCAATCTGACAAAATATTAAAAATAACAATAAAGAATATTACTTCTTCATAGTTATCCTTTTTAGGTATCTTTGCAGAGTGGCATATTTTGACGATCTCCTTTGGATCTATCTTTTCAATATTTAGCTTGGGTAAATTTTGACTCGATGAAGAGCTACCCTCGCTATTTTTCATATTTTGAGTATTTTCCTCAATGCAAATTTTTGTATCTTCAGTACTAGTAATAGGTTTAAGTATACCCTGTGAAGGGGATCCTATTACCTTCTTGTCTTTCCCTTTATCCTCGGGAAGAGCGCTAGTATTCTCAAATCCCTGTGAAGGGATACTAGACTTGGTACAAGTAACTTCTGCCTCAGGGGCCATAATTTTGCCTTGAAGGCTATCTTGTATATTTTGTATTTGCATTTCCAAATAGGAAACCTTTATTTCAAGTATTTGGACTTTCGTCCTTAGTTGTTCTAGCTCCATCCCTGCTAAGATAATCAGGAAGAAAGTTAATCTTTCCTTTTATATATTCAATATCATATTTGAAATAAGAAAACCAAATTTGAATTCTGATAATATATCTGTTGGCAATAGATGGATCAACATTATTTTTCAAAAATGCTTTTACTTGGGTATTATCAGTTCTAATTAAGAACTTCTTTGGTAATAAATAATCCTCATATTTTTGTACTCCTCTCTTAACAGCAATGAGTTCTTTCCTATTTGTTTCATATCTTGTTTCAACTTCTTTGAATGTTCCTGATGTATAACCTGCAAGTATTTCAGGACAAGAACAATTCTCTTTACATTTATATTCTTTATGATTCTTTTTAGTTTTTAATACTGGACCCCAGTGATTATCTGAAGCATCAGTTTCAATAATAAAG
>CAIGRP010129061.1:0-15588 GCA_903798385.1 Fraxinus cuspidata | reverse complement strand
TTAGATTTAGATTGAGAGTATCAAATCTTATGAACACAATTTTAGTTTTTTGGTATAATAAATTATCCTCATATTTTACAAAAATCTCGTTTGTTGTGTGGTCCATTATTTTTATATTGTCCTTATTTTTTTGTTATTTGGTTGGATTCCAAGTAAAGTTGTATCAGAGCGATTATGGTATCTTATTTGTTTCTAAAAAGTGGTATCAGAGCTGAAGGGTTTTTTTATATTTCTTGGGAGGTCCAAATTGATTATTAAATAGATATTTGAACAATGTCGATTGTTTCAGGGATGACAACTATGAAATTTGAAATTTCATTTTTGGATCGCAACAGTAGATTTTCTATGTGGCAGATCAAGATACGAACGGTTCTTGCTCAATTGGATTTTGATGATACTTTGTTGGTGATAATAGAATGNGAACAATGTCGATTGTTTCAGGGATGACAACTATGAAATTTGAAATTTCATTTTTGGATCGCAACAGTAGATTTTCTATGTGGCAGATCAAGATACGAACGGTTCTTGCTCAATTGGATTTTGATGATACTTTGTTGGTGATAATAGAATGTTCGCAACAATAACTGTAGAGGAGAAGCAACGCAAGGATAGGAAAGCCCTATCACATATACATTTTCATATTTCTAAACAAGTTATTTAGGACGTAGTAAAAGAGAAAATAGCTACTAGGTTGTAGTTACAATTGGAGCAACTTTGAATGACAAATTTTTTTGACTTAAAGCAACTATTGTATTCTCTTCGCTTGACAGAATGTTGATCTTTGGAAGATCATCTATCGGTGTTCAAGGAAATCATCGCTAATTTGGAGACCACAGAGGTCAAATACAAGGAAGAGGATTTAGTATTGATATTATTATATTCATTGCTCCCTTCATATGTGACTTTTAGAGATAACATTCTCTATAGTCAGTATACTCTAACTATTGACGAGATATATAATAGTCTTTATTCTAAGGAGAAGATGAAGCATCTGGTCGTCGAATCTGAGGCTAAGGCAAAGGGTCTTGTTATTCGTGAGAGGAAGATACGTGATCATGGAAGGCTCAGAGTCAAGGATAGCAAAAATGATAAAGTCTATTGGTACTACAACAACAAAGGGCACATAAACAAAGGATTGCTACGAGCGGTAGAACAAGTTTGCTAATACAGATCGAAGGAAAAACCAGAAGATTTCGGTAATGTCAATCTTGCAAAAGAACATAGTGATGGAGATCTTTTGACATTACTAATGGTGATTCCAAATCTAACGAAGATTGGATTTTTTATTCGACTTGCACTTTATTGATTTTTTTCAAATGAAACAATTACAAGGAATTCAGTGACGATGAGAAATAATGAGCAAAGTAAAATAGCTGAGATTGATAATGTCAAAATCAAGATGTTTGATAGGACGGTAAGAACACTTGGCCAAGCTCAACATGTTCTAGGTATAAACAGGAATTTAATCTCTTTTGAGTACTCTTGATTCAGGTACGGTATACCAGTGGAGTTAGGGTGGATGTGGATGTGAAGTTTTGAAAGTTAACAAGGGTGTCCAGATTGCGTTAAGGGGATGGAGAAAGTCTCGATTATATGTATTAGAAGGTTCGACGGTCATTGTGGTGCAACTACAACTTATGGTTTGATATGCGGTAACTCAGGTAAAGTTGATTGTGATCGGGTTGCTCATGATGATTGAGCAATGATATTGGAAAATCTTCATGTAACTCAGGTGAGCTAGTTGTGATCTTGTTGATCATAGTGCTCGTGGTGGTTTGAGAAAATTTGGCAACTTAGATAGAATTGGTGTTCATCGTGGTGATTCGAGCAGGTTTGGTGACTCAGCTAGAACAGGAAGTGAATGAGATGATTCAAATTAGATGGTACGCAAGTTAGTTTATTTGGTAAGCAAGACTTGGATTTAGTTCACAGTAACTAAGTAAGTCCGATAGAGGCATGGTGGAAAAGTTTGAGAAAGACTTGAAGAGTGAATACTTAATTCATTGCTATGGAATTTGTGTTAATGTGGAGTTTGTTACGTTTGTGACTCAAATTTCATGTGATTTGAAAGTTCGATTTATGAAGGAAGCCTAGATAATGTTTGCTTGGAAGTTCGATTTGATAAATGATCAAATTTAATCGGGAAAAAAAAGATTTCGGAATGGATAAAAAGGTGTTTTGGAAGTATTGGAACGGAGCAGGGGAGTCGTCAACGCAAAAGGAGGTAGCAAGGCCGGCCCCAACGTCGGCCATTGGGCGCCACGACACCACGACGTGGAGAAGTGTTCTCATAGTTTATTTCTACCTCATTTTTTATGTTCTACTTCATCTATAACTTCAAAATTGGGCTCATATATATACTCCTTTTGGTGTAGGCTCTTTATAGACTCTAACATAATAATTAGATCATTGTAGTATACATTAAAAACTTGAGAGAATTGTTTAAATTTAAATTGCGAGTATCAAATCTTATAAATAAAATTTTAGTTTCTTGGTATAATAAATTCTCCTCTTCCGCAAAAATCTTTTTGGATTTGTGGTCCATTATTTTTTTTCCATATTTTCCTTATTTTTTCGTCTTTAAATTATTTGGTCAGATTCCTAACAAAAATGTATCAGAGCGATTCTGATATTTTGTTTGTTTGTAACAATAATTTCTAGCAAAAATGTTTGTAAGAGCACTAAAATAACTTTTTTGCTAGGTAACCTTTTTTATTTTTATTTTATTTGACCAACAATACATTTTTGACGTATAAATGCAGCAGGATAATTGAGCTTTCTTTAACTAATTGTTTGTTATCCTTATTTACTTTAGTTAAACTCTATTATTCTGCACTAATGTTTTGTACTTAAAACGATGAAACTAGGTAGTAAAACTTCGCTGTTATGCTAAATAAAATTCTGTCATTGTTCGATGTTCAAACTACTTTTCCATCTCTCTGAAAATTTTACGAAATCAGTGAAATTATTAATCGATTCTTATGTTTTTTTTCTCAGTATATGCTACATCTCGTTCTCCTATCTGAGCCAATTTTGAAGATTATTGTTGAGATGCCATGAGTCGACAATGGAAGTTATTACAATATCAACTCAATTTGTAGCCAACATTGTTTTGCTGCAATACCATGAGACGTTAGAAGCGTTAAGAGGACTTCAATGTAGAGGTATCAAAATAGATGGATCGACATAAATCGCCCTGCCTGTATTCAACCCCAATTCAGGCCTATTGTAAACTTAAACCAGAAGCCTGGAAATTTGGCCAGGGCAAACCCAACCAATTTTTAAAATCTAAGGATCAGATCGACACACACTAAAATTGTGAATTGGGCTACCCATTTTGACAGGTACCTAAGAATTTTTAAAGAGTATCATTTTTACTTAAAAGTAGGAAAAAAGTAAGTTATCCAAATTGTAGATAAAAATATATTTACATAAGTTATAGTATAATATCTTTTGTGAATCAATTAAGAATAAGTAGGTTCCTTATCTTGATATAAATATAATCTTACAAGAATGTACAACAGTAGAGGATACCTGTAATTTAACACACTTGCTCAATAGACTATTTGAATTATCTTGAGAATGAAAACTACATAGATGTTAAGACAATGCAGAATATATTAATATTAATATAAAAGAGTCAAATTTTGGTTGGACAATCATGTCCGCATGTCATGGTCCCGTTAGAGTTCAATGATTCGAGGTGTTACTCGCCCTTTTTTGCATCGTCCGCGCATATGTAGATAGAATATCTATGCTACACATTGTTATCTTCATGAAATATGATCATACATAAACTAGACACGACCTTATCATTTTTCTACGTAGGTCGAGTTACAATTAATTTCCCACCAACACTCAAACCTCTTTTAATGGATACATTTTGAATTTCGGTTTCTCATTCACACAAGCATTGTTTTTGGCGAGTAAATATATCATTTCGACCGGAGGAGAATATGAATCTCTGTCGATCTTCCAAAATGAAGAATCGGATACCGCTATAATTATACCAAAGCTGAACCACATTTTAACGATAGAGACATACAAGTAGTGCATACCTGTAGAAATAAAATGCTACACCTATAAAACATGTTGTAATAGCAATCTGAAAGGAATTTGTCAATTCTTTTTATTACAGGCTCTAGGTGTTTGCTAAACTACTTGTGGAGGATTACACTTCAGCTAAACACAATATGTTCAAGACTTGGATGGAGAAAGCCAAAACTTGAGCTGCTAAATCCATTCGCACACCTACGATGTATGATCAGTGGTGTTGGAAACGAGATCCTTCTGGAAGATTCAAAACTACTTTTTAATTGAGTGACCACTAATTTAGCATTTAAAAATATGAGTAATTACTCCGACGGATAGCGATTGCGGATTCTCAAGTAAAAAAAAAAAAAAGTAACTACTGTTACCAGAAAATAACTTTTAATTGTAATTAACCCACCTAAAATAAAAGATTAGAACCCAAATACAAATGACTTTCAAAAATCGAATTTTATTCGTGATGTACCTCTGATATTATTGCGTAAACACGCATAATTTCAGTCATTACCATTGCATTTACATTTTTAAGATTTATAGTTTGCTAGTGACATTGATGTTCCGAACTTTAGAAGCCTTGGGAGTTGTATCTTTAGGTACAAAAACAGTAAGCACACCATTTTCCACTTGAGCCTTGATCTGATCCACCTTCACATTCTCAGGCAATTCAATTTCCCTCGAAAAGTTTTCCCTCTCCATTTTCCTCTCGGCCACATGCCAAACAATGTCTCTGTCTTTTCCGAGGGATTCCTCTTTTCCTCCTTCAGCTTTAATCGCCAGAATATTACCATCTTCTACCTGCACTTTAACATCCTCCTTTCCATAACCTGCATCCAAGCAAAACCCATAAAGTATAGCCTCCGAAAACAGTAAAAAAAACCCACAGCACAACTGGGAAAAATGATAAATGATTTACCAGGAACATTGATTTTGAAGATGTGGGCTTGAGGGGATTCGATCCAATCAAGGAGAGCCGTTGATCCTGGGGATGCACGGTAGATGGTGGGGCTCCATAATAACCGCCGGAAGGGATCGCCAAATAGGGCCATAATTTCTTGTGTGTATCTTCGTTTGTATCGTGGAGTCAAGTATGGGGAGCAAGGAATTTGTAATGGGGATTGATTGGGGTTTTGTGTAAGGGAGAAGTGTCTAGAAAGTCTGGAAGCTACTATGGGCCTTATCAAATTATTATGGTGCTCGGAGAAGATGGATATCGCTAACTCTTCATAAAAAAATGTTCATAATGAATTACAAGATATGACATGGAATGAAATGAAATATTGGATGAAAAAATTGATTTAAATTGATAAATGGTAGAAAGTCACGTTACTTCGTTTGATTTTTTTATGTAAATATTGTAGTTCCTTCGTTTGATTTTTTTATGCACACGCCAATCATCAAGATCGTTCGATCAACATGGCAAGTCTAAAATTATTCCTTTCAAAACTATGTAGAGTTTGAGCCTATTTTTTTAAAATTATTTTTAAAATTTATCTTTAAAATATATTCTTTCAATAAAATATTTTTACACATTTATAATTTTTCTTTACAATTTTTTTTATCATACATCTCCAAAAAAATTGTTTTTTCACAAAATTTATTCTAAAACAATGGCTTAAACAGGCGCATGGTATGCTCTATTGGTTAATCACTTAATTGTATGAATGATCACTACACTGTACAACGAATTTCACCCTGACCATTAAACTTTAAGGTCTTGTTTGGAAGTTTCAGCATATCTTTTAGAGAGTTTTTCAAATGATCGGTTTTGAGCGTTTATAAACGGATCAATTTTGAGTGGTTTTAGTAGCGATTTTAAAATTATCTAACCTATATTTGCAAGTTTATTATTCACCAATTGTGAATTTTAAAAAAAAAAAATTACATATACGTCGCTTAATAAAATTTTCAATTTAGAATTTCTTATATGATATTATCTCTCATAAATGATATTTTACTTATAGGTAATTGTTTACATATAAGTTAATATTTAACTTAAAAAATTAGTAAAGTTAAATATTTACTTAAAATTTCAAGTTAATATTTTTTTATTTATAAGTAAATTTTATACGTTTAAATAATTTTAAGTGAGTTTTACTTATAAGTAATTTTTTATATTTTATAAGTGAATTTTTATCTTATTATTAGTATTTTATTTTATAAACAATTTTTTTTTTACATAAAAGTGATTTTTTACTTATAAGTAATTTTTCTTATCTTACAAGTAATATATTACTTATAAATATTTTCTTAAAAATTATAATGTCATTTTTTTATTTATAAGTAATTTTTTAGTTAATATATTTTTGTTTACAAGTTTGTTTTGAAGAAAATAAGTTGATTGAAAATAATTATTTTATAAAGAGTAAAATTAAAAGAGAATAAGAAAAATGACCATAACTCGCCGATTTTAGTAGATTGAGAGAACTTCTCAAAATTACACCATAAATTTTGAGTGATTTTTAAATAGTGACTTTTTCAATCCTCATAAACAGTGCCACCCAAAATCGATCTAAATCGATGCAAAAAAAAACTCACAAGCAGACCCTAAATGATTTCATTTACCTCCAGTAACTGTTGCTAGTTTCTAATGGTTGATACTGATCAAAGTTATCTCTACAAGAAAAGATGGGTACAGATTGTGTGTGTGTTTCAAGTTTCAACTACACGACTAAACCCCATAGGAGTGGTAAATAGGTGTGGTGAGTCCACCAAAGATTGTCCACAAACTCTTACACCCACCATTATACTTTCACAAATATATTTTCAAACAATATTTATGAGTCGATGAAACCTTTGTTGACATAATTGAACTTCAATAACAAATTTTGTCATCGTCTATCAATTTTGCGAACTGGATAAAATTTAATTCAAAGTATAAAATAATAAATTAAAAGAAAATTACAAATTCTTAAAATAAGGTACGAGTTAATTTCAAAAAGAAACAAATTTTAAAAGTAAGAGGAAAAGGATGAACAGTAGAAAAAAGTAATATAGACAAAATTGAGTGTATATTTCGTATTATTGCCCAAATTTATAGGTTTCAATTGGAGTTACTATTTGAATAGAAAATACCATTTTAGAATGAGCAATAGTTATTTAAGTATTATGATAAAATTAAATAGCATATTTCATAATTTTATAACACTCTCCATTGATTACTATTTGTGCTATTTGCACAATAACTGTCTTTTTAAAAATCTTATTTGTCAAAAATTTAGTGGGACGAAAAAAATCAAATACCTAAAAAAGAGCATAGTTGTTAAATTTTTGGAGTATACGCACTATAAAAAATCATTTTATGAAAAATATAAGGCTCTAACCATAAGCCAACTATAGTGATTAGAAATTTACTGTTGGCATGTTGCGTAAAGTGTTGCTACATATAAAATAGCGTTACCTAAACAGAAATTGAAAGCATTGTATTCTCAATACAAATGATTCATAAATTAGGCGGAGACGTTTAACAGACAATAATTTTAAACCATTTACCGTCATCTCAATTAAAATTCATTAAAATTTTGAGATTTAGACTTGCTACAACTAACAAGGCACACTTTCTTGATTAAATAATTTGAAAATTATGCTCATATTAAAATTTGAGCAAGTAATAGGTTATGAATATATAATAACACCATGCAACCATCTAATAGATGAATTTATTAGATATAAATAGCATCCACATGGTCAACATGAAGGATGATAATGTCACGTATATCACCCTTATAGTTTTAAAACCATAGGTAATTCAATCCATAGTTTAGTTGGTGAAGGTCTACTAATGTATATACCCCGAGAATTAGCAACACAAAAGAATTCATTGAAAGAATATATAGTTCTTCAATTAGTTTTTATTCAACTTTTCGATATCATTTTCAATCCATAGTCTAACAAGCCATGTCAAATAATAAAAATCTTTAGGATATCTGGTTCAATATCATTTGTTTCAATTGTAGTAATATTTGTTAAATACCAATTATGACACGAATTAAACATTTAGTAGGTTTTTTTTTTTTATTTAGTGGAGAACAAATTATTAAAAACAATAAAGTTTGTCCCTCCATATCACACGATATTTGCTCTTTTAGAATCTTCTATATTATATGCAAAGCCGGCCGTTATATCAAATGTTATCTCCCTTCACTCTCTCTTTAACCTTTTGGAGACTTGATCTAGTTGAACAAGATTTTCAAATGTACAAGTACTTGATCAATAATGTCACACTTGAATATAAATTATTTGTTATTATGAAGCTTTTTTTTCCTTCATAATGTGTGGATTTTCTTAGAGTTAATGGAATTATTATTATAACCACGATGATGTCGAAAATTATGTCTACTTTAGCAACGTCCGTGACTTTAAGTATTGTAACATTCACTTCAAGGAATGAAACAAAATAGTCAGACGAGATTCATAATTATTCACATTTGAAAAATGTGAATAATGTGACATTTGAATATAAATTATTTGCTATTCTGAAGCGTTTTTTTTTCTTCATAATGTGTGAACCTTCTTAAGGTTAATGAAGTTATTATTATAATAATTACCAAGATGTCGAAAATTATTTCGACTTTAGTAACATCCATGACTTTTAAGTATTGTAACATTCAACAAAATAGTCAGACGAGATTCATAATTACTCACATTTGAATAATGTGAATAATGTCACAATTTGAATATAAATTATTTGTTATTATGAAGCGCTTGTTTTTTTTTCTTCATAATGTGTGAGTTTTCTTAGAGTTAATAGGGTTTATATTATTATAATCACTATGATGTCGAAAATTATTTCGACTTTAGTAACGCGCATGATTTTTGAGTATTATAACATTCTCTTCAAGGAATTAAACAAAATAGTAAGACGAGATTCATAATTATTCACCGAAAACTCATTTAACCCTTGCTTGGTTTCTTATAAATCAATTTTTTTAGTAGATTTTGATAAAAGTTAGTGAAATATGTGGTTGAAAATGTGATAAAAGTAATGGATTCCATGAAATACGTTGTTAAAATTAATTATTGATTTTGATTTAATTTTTTTATCAATTTTTTTTAGTTAAATCAAACATGGGCTTAGTTTGTTTAACACAATGGGTCAGAGTATAAATATGGTACGTTTACGAATTTAGGAGCATCAGCTAAAATTATTTAAATCATAAGAACTAGCTTTAATAATATCGATCAAAAAATTACATGGAAAAAAGACAGCCATATTTGATCCCCATTTTTTGGTTAAAATGCATTATGAAATACTGATTTTTTTGGAATGTAGTTCAAAAGTGAGGGATTTTCTTTTTTGAAATACATGTATAATTATTTTAGAGGAAAAGTGTGATTGAAAATGAGTTTTGAAGAAATGAGGCTCATACAGGGGCATAATAAATTTTATAGGATTCAAAATAAGAAAGTACATGTTACATTTTTTTATTATTATATTTCTTCATTTACATAGCTAAACATTTTGTAATCCCTACCCAATTAATTGGTTAAAGCAAGAATGATTATATTGCAAGAGTTCCATAATGACGTGATCATAGTGTCATCCACATAATCACTTCATGATTAAGTCACTTTATTTAAGAATCCGATAAAACTCAATATTCATTAAAAATTATCTCATAATTTTACAATATTTTTTAGTTAATAGTAAATAAAAACAACGATATCAGAAAATATTTCTAAGAAACAAATGATTAGTTAAACGTATAAATAATTATTGAACTTATATTTAAACTTAGCCTAACAAACATTGGTCGTAGAATTACATTTGTAGTCGGAACTATGCCAATTTGACCTCAATTTATAGTCGAATTGAGCGAACTCCACTATTTGGATCAAAGTGGAAACATTCAATACAATGTTATTGTTATATAGAATTACCAGTGATGTTTAAAGTTAATTTAGGTGACGGCATTTAACATGTTCTATTAAATTAACATTAAATCCTTACATTTAATTGAACATATGATTAAACGCCACAGGTGATGTTGTGTTCACTAGTCCTTGGCGTGATTCATTAACTTTACAACTTTAGTTTATGGCTCATTGTACAATACAAGTGTGGCCTTGCCTAAAGTTGTTTGTTACCTTTATTATATTTCAAGCCTTTTTTCATGTTCTACTTTGAAGCATTTTTCTCAATTAGTTATGAATTCCTTCGCCTTTAAGCATTTAAGGATAATGCGTGGGAGAATATACAAAATGATTCTTCCACACACATATACAGTACTTTAGTTAAAAAGCTTCCAGCATGCATGCATGAATTTAATCGACAATTACTATTTCCATAGAGAAGTAAAACAATAGTACCCTCATTGCATATCCATGGATATGTTTGTCTTTCATTCGATTTTTTTCATCTTTTTTGGTGAGTATTGAACAATTTATAATGTTGCTACTTGCTTACAAGTTAAAGTCTTATTCCAAATGATTTTGTAATTAGAAAACCTTATTTCCAAAGTATCTTGAATTTGTATTCCTTGTTTATTAATACTTGCGAAAGTTGAATGCCAATTAGGGTGGTAATTTCTAGATATAGCTCGAGGACCTACTTCACAAGATCTTCGTTATGCAAAAATACATATTTAGTTATAGAAATGCGTGATGATACTAATGAAAGGGGTAATATTCTTAAGACTTTCTAGGAAGAGGATAAAATAATGAACTATAAGGGGTCAAAAAAGTATCTAACTAGTTAGGGTTGGTTTCAATGTTCTTGGAATTATGGATGTTCAAATTATTAAAAAATTGTTGTAACAACAACGGAATTTACTAATTTCTACCATTAGCTTGCATATACATATTTTATCCCGTTATATGAATCTTTTGATGTACGCATGTACGTGCATTGACAGTTCGAAACACAAATATGTAATAAAAGAAATGCATCATAGTAATATTATAAATGCATGCCTTTACAAAAAGAATTGATCATTTCTTCATATTAGACAAAATAAAGTGGAGATGGGTGGAATCTTTTTCCTTTCTCTTTTTTAAGTTTTGTATTGGAGTCCATGCTCCTAGCTCACACCTTTTTCAAAGAGTTTCCTTTTGAATAAAATCCAAATTAATTTTTGCAGAAAAGATAAGCAAAGATAGAAAGGCAAGTTGGTGTCCACCATGAAAATATGGCAAGCAAAAAGGGGGATCAAAAGTAGCGAATCCTAGCTAGAAATTTCTTGAAGATTTTGTTATTTCATTTACCTGCAAAAAGAAAAAGTGTCCAATTATTTATTTAATCAAGTATTTTTAGTCTATTACTGTAATAAGTTAGATGAAGAAAAAGTAAAGTACGTAGTTTGTAGCTAATTACCGTTTCCCACAAAGAGCCTTCTCATGAATACCAAGAAGACGATGAATAAAGCAACCCCAGCTAATAGTCCAATTATTATAGCAAATGTTTTCTCCCCTTCATAGTTCAACGAATCTGTAAAGAAAAAGACCCGGAGAAATCATCCATATGTATTATATAGGATGCATGAACATGTACATGCAGAATAGTATTAAAGAAGAATAGACTCCGAATTTTGTTTTATGTAACGTTCAATTCTATCTATTATTGTGTATCATATATACGATAACTTTCAATTCCTAAGGCGGACGTGAAAGGATATCATCTAGGCCTAGGACTTCAAGAATTTGAACCACCCATTGTTTTTCATAAAGTCGACAAGTTGAAGCTAATTTATATATGACAAGAACTCATAAATGGTCCAAAAATAATTAATGAAATGACAAAAAAGCACATTAATTAGGTAATTCTTCTTGAATTTTCTTTCCTAGCCTACCATGTACCAAAGTTCTAAGCGTGCATGTTAATCATAACATAAAAATAAGCACTTTTGACTCAAGAATTGCTTAAACGTACCAGGGTTGGATCTTGCATAAACATGAGCTCCACTTGTTGAGTACCTAGCATAGCACTTGGCCAAGAACATGTCCCCAAAAACAGCGCCACCGCACTCACCTTTCAGCCGCCTAATCGCCTCCGTCAAACAATCCTGGCACTGGCCCATACTCAAATCCCCCACACATTGCGCCACCCCCTGAACATCCTCGGCGCCACCCACCCTGTAGGCCCCACCTCCTCCATTCAAGCCTGCTAGCACCGCATCACGGCGGCTCATTTCATCATTATTAAAACCATCAGACGGTCCACATTTCTTCATCACAGCAGTCTTGTCCTCTACCCCTATGAATGTAGCATTGTCATATTTCACAAAACACCCTTCTAACTGTATGGACCCACCGCATGTTTGCGAGCACAATGGGCCGAGTCGAGTCACTGCTTGCGCCACGCAGGTGGCGCAATCAGGCATGGCTAAGTCACCTCGACATTGGTACAGACCGTATACTATGTCCTGTGGGCTTGACCCCATCACAGTGTACTTGTTGTAGAAGGAGTATGTGGCTGAGTTCACTAGGGAAGTGAGGAGTGAGTTGAGGTTCGACTCGTATGGCGAGTCTGGTGAGTACTTTATCTGTGAGCAGCCACCATAGACGAAAGAGTTCAAGGAGCTGGAATGTGCAAGCATGAAGAAACTAAAGAAAAAATTAAGAAACATTAGGATTTGAAGAAGATGATAAATTTTTTTTGCCATTTTTACAGTGGGAGAGATGTTAGAGGAAGTACAAATTAACGGCGATCGACAGTTGCATACATCAATCAAAGAAGGTTTATATGCTTTTCGGGTCTTCTGTGAGTACGCATAGAATGGCCGCATCAATGAGTATTTTAAACAAAAAATTGTATTTTTAAAATAAAACCATTTAACAATAAATTTAGACCTCCAAACTTTCACCTCGAAAGGAAATTGTATGTATATGGGACCAGCCTTTTCCTTAGCCCTCAATATATCATTTTTCTTAAAGCGTATTCTTTCGTATGTATAAGAAATTAGAATCATGCTACACGTAGTACAACCCCCTCACATAGACATCATCATATCCTATTAAAGCGGGACGAGATTCTTTTTTATTTATTTTTTAATGTCTAAGTTAGTAAATATTATTACATTTTTTCAATTTATTAAAAATAATTTATATTCTCTTTAAAAATGATCATAAATCTATTATTATTTTTTTATAAGAATTTAAATTTGAAACTAACTTTCTTGTACCCCCTTTGGGGCAATGATCTTCGCCCCGTCCCCATCTCCTTCACCTGGTTAGGTGGGTAATCCAGTCCCATTCAAGCCGGGCCCCACGAGTATCGAGTTTAAAATATTTTTTTGCCATTCATAGTGTGTTCCTTCAAAACATTTTGAAATTTTTAAAGTGTAAGAATACGTATACAACTATATTCGATTATATTTTTTGTGATCACGTAATTCTTTTAACAGTTTTGCTTGATGTGTACATTAAGTTCAATATTATGTGAGTTGACAATTTCTACACATAGGGAGGATGTCATCCACAATGTCAATCATGAATGTACAAGTAGTTTAGTTGATTCTTTAAATAGCCTATTAGAAATTATCAAGGTTACAATATATTTAGTCTTTGTTTGGTGGGGATTAAAATTATATTTTTATATATTTTGATAAATAAAAAAAGATGAAATATGTGGTTGAAAATTTGTAGATCCCATAAAATCAGATTTCTCGATATTCTCGAAAAGAGTTAATAGTCTAAATAAAGAGTAGCATTAAAATGGTAGAGGTAGAGGTAGAGGTAGAGGGAGAGGTAGAGTCTTCATTTTCCCTTGCAGCATACCTATGTATTTAGGGATTTTACTAGATGTATATCAAGGTTTACACTATGGTAACCAATGATGAAATACCACTTGGATATTATGTATATCAGAGTGCAAACCCTGATTCCATCAACCAATGATACAATACTACATATATTCGTCATTTGTACGTGTTAGAGCATCTTCAATGGTGATATAAATTGATATCTTTGAAACCACTTTTACGTCCTCATTACATCAAGATGGTATATTTTATGTCAAAAATGCAATTTGCATTTCCTTTGCATCTCTTCATTGAAGAGGTTTTCGATTACTTTGAAGATCTAAATCATAATTTTGATCTATTTTACACCCCGACTGGGGATGCTATTTTTTGAATAGTTGAACTTTTGTAAATTTGCTATATACAGGCTGTAGTGGAGAGCTCATGCAAGAAAGTGCTTTGAGCCTTTTCAATCTTTTAGCAGAGTAAGTGAGTTTTTTTTTTTTTTTTCCTGAGCTAACAACTTTGTTGAAACAGAACAAACGCCAACAACTGTACCTAGAGCCCACAAGCAACAAATTACTTTTCAGTAGGGATTCCAAACGAAGAAGCTACCCACACGAACTTGAACTCCTTGAAACTCATACGTAGTAGGAGAACTTTTATGTCGTGTAAATAAATTTAGACTCTCCTAAATTGTAAAAGAATTTTTAAATATTCAGATAACATAATAACCCCTTTGTCGAATGTATATTGTTGCACTTTATTATTAAATTGAGTAGGCGATTAAGTTTCTTGGATCACTTTGTGATAATATAAGTTGAAAGCTTGCACCTTGGTGATGATCGAAAATTAATAGAGTTCACCACCGATAACTAAGGTTTAGCACCTTGTTTTGTCAGGTCATAGTGTTTACTATTTCACAATTCTGGGAGAGGGATTTTTCCTAATCTCAGAATTGTGCTTTTTGAGTAGTGACACTAATGGGCTCGAACTGCACAGAACAAGATGAAGTGTTAAAATTCAATTCTACAATATGACAATGAAAAAAAAAATTAAATTTCATGAACCAGCGTAATCCTAAACTTCAAACATGACAATATGTGTACGCTTTGGGTTTCTTTGATATATCAGTGAGTGAGACCAATTAATATGGTCAATACATCTCTGTGTAATTGAAAACACGACAGCAAGAAAAGCAGTGGACGGTTAAATAGAGACCAGACGAGCCCAATTATTGAAGCTTGAATTATACAAGTCCTAAGGGGGCAACGTACAAGGCACGGTACAGGGCCTTTTTTCTTGTCTTTTTTGTCTTATTTCCTACTTCTATTTCTTGGTTTTTTGAATGATCGAAACTTGAATTATACAAGTATTGAACATCCAATTTTTTTTCGTACGTCCACTTGTAAATAGAACGAAGCTTCACCATAATATAACTACTCGAAGTCAGTCAAATTTGTACTTGTAAGTTGGAGTCATGCTTTGCATTCCTGTCCAAAACTTTCTATGTATTACCCCAACAATGTTGTAAAAATAATAAGAATAGAAGCGTATTTTATTACATTCTCCATGTAGAAACTAGCACTACAATTTGTCGAGTAATACAAGGATGGAATAAGATGGAACAAAGAATGTCACCTTCAAAACTATCGGATTTAAACCATCGCCAGTCATCACTTTGGGTCACTAAAGGATAAGATCCTCTTCACGAATGGCTTACAATTCTGTGCTTTCAAAACCTTAATCTCATTATTCATTTATGTGGTTATATATGTCCTATAGAGTGTGTTATGAAACGGATCGCAAGATAATGACAAAAATGAAATAATGAAGAAGAAAATAAGAACACGAGAATTTACGT